>JZKD02S2279521.1:68377-103532 GCA_000966675.3 Picea glauca
ATCTCTTGACATTGTATTGGCAATTTATGATAAGGAAGTTTTTGTTGGGTTTTCTTCCCCTAGAGGGTTTCCCAGGATAAATGTTGTGTCTCTTGTGAATGTGTATTTCTCAGTGTTCTTGTTCTTATATTGCTATTATCTACTGAAATGAAAAGAACTATAATAATGGCATAAAACATTAACATTTTCATCTATAGGCATGAGACACCTTGATAATAGGACAAACACTATAGAATCTAAGATCTTATGGAAAAATCATAGGCACAGTCAAGCCAGTTTCATAATATTTATTTATGTGAAAGAGAAACAATTATGACACCAGTCCTTCTTGCATTCAAAAGAATTTAATTACATATAAGTTTCATTATGTGAAAAAAGTTTCATGTAATAAAACGAACATGTAATCAAACAGATTTATCGAAACTCTAAATAATACCAATCATAATAGTTGTAACATATCCTTTTTCATTTATGCCAGAAGAATTAATGTAAGTCAGAATAATGAATTGAAAAATCAAACATTGTTCTTTAAATAACAATTTAAAGATTTATCCCAAATTTCAAATATAAACCTAAGATACAATCAAGATTCATTTTGAAATTGACTTAAGTAAAAGACAATGAACATTTATAAAATAAAAAAAACTACTGTAAATAGTGTATTAAAGACATTCAAAACAAGACTTACAAACAGATCTTCATAAAATAAGATACTTTCATTGTTTCCAAAAAAGAAGAATTCATCAGATCTTGATTATTCCTCCCCCTACCTCTTCAGTCTCATCATACTCTTTTATAATGAAATAGAGTTATGATCACAAAAGGGTCAACCACATGATTAACAACTAAATAAAAAACAATAATCCATGAAAATTTGGGTAATAACCAAATTAGCCTAGTGATTCGATATCATGGAGTAGATGGGGAGTTCTATAATCAAACAATGGTAACTAATCCAAGAGTTTATAGCTTCAATTACAATCAATACAGATTAGAAATTTGTCTCAGCATACTTCCAAAACTAGTACGCATACTAACTCATAAAATGAAATCATAATTGCAATGATTGTCATCCTAATCTTGGCTATGACAACCACATCACGATCTTCATATATGCATACCTTTAAATGAAAACATAACAAAAATTAATGACTCATACATTTTGAAAGAGTATCTATAGAATATACGATTTTGTAGTTTCTCAAAATCAAGAAAAACATAACTCTAAAAACAAATAAATGTAACAAGAATATCAAATAAAATCGATCTTACCATATGGTTTATCATCTAGAAAAAATAAATTTCAAACATGAAAAACTAAAACGGGGCATAATGGTTTGGATTTGGTCATATTCTTTGGTTCAGATGTGATAATAACATTTACCCCAGAAGACTGGATCACCAAATTTCAATTTCTTTTTCATTTATGTAATCTTTGTTTTATGTTGCTTGACTAATGATCTATTTTTCTTTCTTAAATGCTTGTTCTCATTCTGCAACTGGTCTATATATTGATTAAGGAAATCCAAAAGTGACTAATACTTTTCCATCCAAAGTCAATAATTGGGGCAACAACCTAAAATTTTCTCATCATTTGTATGTGGATGATCATCTGAAGGAAGCCTAGTATCAGGAAACTTGTCCTTTTGACTTTCTCCAGTGCCAGTGAATTGATCAAAACCTTTGAGAAAATGTGGTAGATAATGAGCAAAGTCATATTGAAATTATTTCTCAGATTCTGGACTATGAGAGGGAGCCTTCACTATAGGTTGTGATATACCTTCGTCATCAAACTCTATGGGATAATCAGGGTTAAAAAATTTCTTGGATTTATTTATGATAATCCAAGATAATTTTCGAGTGTGTTGTTTGTTCTTAAAATTAACATTGGATGCCTTTTGCGAAACCATCGTATCATGTGGCTTCTCAGTTTCAAGGTATTGACACAGGGGTTGATCAATTGGTTGGGTTAATTTGTCAATTTCTTGAACTTCAGATTGTGTCTTAGAATCAACTTGCAAGCTATCTTTTCCTTTACCTTCTACAAGATCAGGATTATAGTCACTAGGATCGAATCTGAATTTTGTAGACATACTTTGGGTGACCAGAGTCATTATTGGCACATTAGACCCATCATTAACACAATTAGCATAATGTTAGAGTGCCTGGTGTAAACCACCATTAGAATTTTCAATCTGATCAACAATCGGGTTTTGATGAATCTCTTGGTTGATCATTTCATCATTGGCAACAAGGGTGAAGGGTAGGGTTTCATATGCAATATCCCCATGTAATTAACCTTCGTTTAAAACCCTAGGAATTTCAGGGGTCCCGTGATTATTTCCTTCCATTAAAGGGACATTAACTGGTTGTGTGAGGATTTCTGAGAAGTCATTTCTTAGGACAAAATTATCCCATTAATCCATAATCTAAGCAAGTCTGTGCTCAATTAAAATCCATATTAAGATGAAATGGAAAAGGATGGTATCATGGTTTTTCAAACCCCTTTGATAAAACTTGGAAATCTTACTTAGGCTCTTCAGAAGGTAAAATGGAAAATTTAATTTGTACACTAGAAATTCCATTAACAGTAGAATGTGATAGTAAAAAACTAAACCATATCGACCTTCGCATGTGATGAAATGCCTAATGATGAAAACCATATTCTACCATTTCTTTTAAAGAAAGGTAACAAACATAACTTTAATGTGGTAACTCAATTTTTTGGATGCTAAGAGCTCATTCCACGAGATGCTTTTGACCATGAAAATTTTAAACCATTTTTCTCTAGCAAGTGGTAACCAGGTGACCTATGCTATGCATGTCTTATCAACAGGAAAATCCAAGTCTCCTATGTGAACAATCTAGACGTTGAATTTTTGGACAAAAACCCTAGCCACTTTGATGTTATGCCGGTGAAAGGACTGAATGAACTCTCCCCATCCTACCTTTTGCACGAGTGTGAAAGCATCATCATAGGCCTCAATTATTTCAGGTCCATTGGGTTCAATTCTAACTATTGATTCCATCGGTGAATTCGACAGCTCAAAACATAGTGGGATTTCACTTGGGGTAGGGACGATGGTGGCCTTGGATATGAAACATAACTAAAAACAAACCCCCCAATAATTCTAGAAATAAATGAAGTGGGCCATGATTGTCTGAATAGGTAGGATATTGACATGAAATTCCATCATGCCTCGACTTCTAATCACTCAGCTTGTAGGTGGAGAATGGGACACACATGTGAGGGTATGATAATATACAAGAAAATTTTCCTTAGTTTCCATGTTTTAGGTTTCAAGCAATAATAAAACATTTAATCATTCATCCTGACATAACGCCACAAGTATCATAAGGTCTTGTCATGACAAAGACAACAATTTCTCAAAGTATTGGTTGTTATCATTTGGTACCGTGAGTCTTGTTACATGTTTATGTATAGAGCCCGGTCGTCTTTAGAGAAATATCCATAGTGATTATCTTATAGTAATTCTTAGACATTAGTTGCATGCTTAGTAACATTGTTCAATGATCTTTAGTGATAATAACATTGCCTTGTGTCTAGCATATACTTATTGATTTGAACCAAAATCAAAGGAAACATTTAATGTTTGTACTCATGATGATCGACATGAACTAGATATTGTTGTCAACAACAATCACAATATATGAAATGTTTCCATTGCCTTGACATAACTAAAAGAAGATAAAATTTGAATATAAAATTCAAAGTTACAATGATTTAAATTATGTTCAAATAGTGATGAATCTAGAGGACATATTATGTAAAGTCCTTCAGTAAATAACTAGATACACAGATGCCTAGTAGAAACAAAAATAACTACCAATGTGGAGACAAAAGAAACATTGAAATGAATAGGAAGATCCATTTTTCAATATGTTTTTTCAACTTATTATTCTTGTAAGTAATAATGATGCTTGGTAAAGACTTTGAATAGTAAATGAAATGATAGGTCTTACCAAGTGAAATTATTTAAAGGGGGTCCATCAATTTTGATAAAAAAAAATGGAAGGGACTTGTTGATGGGCCAACAAATGGCGACTTACTAGGCAGAACATTTATCTTTGCACAAAAAATCTGAAATCATGTGAATATCAAGGAATGAAGGGTAAAAAGTACCTAAATATTAAACTTCCAAATCACTTGAAAATTTTTTATCCCAGGTTTATGTAATGTTGATCTAGCTTTGTAGTTTTTCGATTATATCTAGATTATTTCCATTAATATTCATAAACTTTGTAAAATGGGAACTCACCATTAATACAAAAAAATAAAATTTTCATGGAATTAATCTTGGTAAAGAAAACTTAATATAATGAGTTATAACATTAAAAAGGACTTGAATACCACAGGCAGAGACACTGCTACCAGTGGAAATTTATAGCCTCTACATGGATACCTTTTAACCCATTCATATGCTTTAATCCCATCTATTAATTGTAGATGCATAGAGAATAAGTCTTTTCAATAATAGATGAGTGTTGTTTTCTTATTTGCTTGGAAGTCTATTGAGGGCCATTGCCCTGGCTTGGTAACCAACTGATGAAAATGTCATCCACAAAAACCTACAGAAGTGAACAAGTTGGCTCGTGATGAGACTTATTGTCCTTCAATCTTGCGATTAAAAGCCATTACTCTGGCTTGGTGACCAGTAGTGATAATGTCATTCTATAAGATTACATGGTCATGATAGGCTGGCTCATGATGAGACCTCCAATCCTTCAATCAAACTCCTTTATTCTTGTTTCTTTAAATACAAAAGATCATGCTATGGTAATAATTTAATATCTTGAGAGATTATCCAATGGATGGGGAAGAAAATACGAAAAACTCCTTAAGAGTGCGGGATGGCGTGAGAAGTTCAAGTTTACTTAAAATATTATTGATTAATCGCTCTTTCCCAAAACTGATTCCTTTGAAAGTAAACTTATTCTATAAGGATGTTTTGTTTAATAATTCATCAAGATAGATTGAAAGTAAATCTTCCTGAATAAGGATGATAAAAAAATCAGAGATATTTTTCAGCAAAGCTTAAAACAAGTTTTTCAAAATTGGGGATTAACTAATAAAATCAATTCTATATAAAATACAAAGGTGACATCTTATAAAAAAAATTCTTTATACCTGAGATCTTAGTTATTGTGTAGAAACAAATATTCCTTTACCAGTTAAGTATGCTCGAGCAATAATAAAATTCAAAACAAGGCTGATAAAACAACCTTTATTCAACATAAGATATCGAAGACAAGGGATAAAACAAGATCTAATCAAATAGACATCGAAACCTTACAAACTGCAAAAGGGATAAAATAACAAACATATTTACAGAACTGATTTTCTAAAAAGGAAATCAGGAAAAGTATTTTTTCAAAATTTGACCTTTTATTGGAAAGGTGTCAGATTCACAGATGATTTTTAGGGCTAAATTTCGCTCATGGGCTAATTTTCCATGTTTTTCCCAAAAAAATATTCGTTATTCTAAAAATGATTCGCCCAAATTCTAAAGGATAAAATTATTTTACATCAAAAATCGCCAAAATTTTATATAAACTATATTAAATCCTTAGAAATTTGAATATTTTTACAAAAAAATCCAAACATTTATAGTTGACATATGAAGGATTAGTAATCTTCGCCAAGTTTTCTACATTTTAAAATAAATTTCCATCCTTAAAATCATCCCTGATCAAATTGATATTCTGCATTTCTAACTATAATGTTCTAGGACCAATTTTTTTCTGTAACAATAAATGGTCCCACCCAAAGATGTTGAAACTTGATGTGTAATCCCTTACCATCGTGTGCCTTCTCCCACTTAAGCACTAAGTCTCCTACTTCAAAATTCCTATCAAAGGAAGAGCTATCATCAAACCACCATTTGACGATTTGTTGATGCTGATCAAACTTATGTTTAGCTTTAGTTCTTGGCTCTTCTAGTTTTAGCAGGGTGCTAATTTTGTTTTCCATAGCGAAACATTCAATTTATTGAACCTTCTGAGATAGTTGTAATGATGGTAGAAAAATATTTGGGGGAATTATTGCTTCTCTCCCATACATGAGAAAGAAAGGAGAATTATGTTGGTTGTGGAGCCTGATTATCTTCTTGATTCAGAGGTCTTTGTTTTCATTCATGTTTACACCCCATGAAGACTTTACACCCAGGAATAATGTACACTCCTCCTTGTAAATGTATATTGTAATTTCATGGTAAATATGGACCGTTCATTATAAGGTCATAGATCTGACGGTAGAAGTTATGCTAGGTTTTTTTCCCTAGAAGGCAACCCTCTTTTATGAGGGAAATGTATTGTGGCTATGTATCATTGTGAATATTGTATTATGAGTGAGGAGACTGTGAGAGAAACAAGAGGAAGTTACAACGGTTGTGATGTATGTTGCATCCCTTCATTTGTTGGATAATAATAAAGGAAGGACCTGTCAATTTCTCTAGTAGACGTAGCCCACACTAGGTGAACCACATATATATGTATATCTATTGTATTGTGTATCTTTTGTGTTTTATTTCTGCATTTGTTTTATTTTATTTCTCCGCAATCCTGTTTTTCTAACAATTGGTATCTAAAAAAAAGGCAACTCGCAGGAAAATAGGGTTCCTGGTTTGAGTGGTAGAAATGGCAGAAGATGGAAAGTTTAGGGTCGAGAAATTTAATGACCAAAACTACTAGTTATGGAAGATGTAGACGGAAGATTATTTATATTAGAAGGATCTATTCTTACCATTGGGTGGAATAGAAAAGAAGTCGACAACCATGAAGGATGAAGAATGGGAGGTTCTTGACAAAAAGGCACTAGGAACAATACGACTGAGCTTGGCAGCGTTGGTGGCTTTCAATATTTTGAAAGAAAATAAAATGAAGGAGTTGATGGATGCATTGGATAAACTGTATGAAAAACCCTCGGTGTGAAATAAGGTATTTCTAATGAAGAGATTATTTAATATGAAGATGTCAGAAGGTGGGTCTATTGCAGATCATTTAAATGAATTTAATACGGTTACTAATCAACTAAGTTCTGTAAAAGTGGACGTTGATGATGAGGTCAGGGCTCTTCTAATATTGTTCCCATTGCCAAAAAGTTGGAATGGTTTCTTCATGGCTATAAGGAATTGTATCTCTGGTTCAAACACTCTAAAATTTGATGATGTTGTTGGTGTTATCTTTAGTGAGGAAATGTGATGGAAAAGCATAGGTGAGACATCAGGTAATACGTTAAGCATGGAGAACAAGGGAAGACAAAATGATAGAGGAAATGGCTTAGGGAACCACGAGAATTCTAGGAAGGGAAGACCCAAATCCAGACTTGGAAAGATAGAGTGCTAGAATTGTGGAAAGAAAGGACATATGAAGAAAGTCTACAGAGCTCCAAAGAAACAAAGAGATGGACAATAGGAGAAAAATCAGGAAGCAAATGTAACAAGTAATTTGTTACAAGATTCCTTGATTCTTTATGTAGATAATATTTCTGAGTCTTGGGTAGTAGATTCAGGGGCTTCATTTCATGCCACACCCCATAGGAAACATTTTATAGATTATGTTCAAGGTGATTTTGGACAGGTTCATTTGGGTGATGATGCACCATGCAAAATTGTTGGAATGGGTAAGGTAAAAATAAATCAAAGCAATGGAAACCAATGGTTGTTGAAAGAGGTAAGACATGTTCTAGATCTAAGGAAAAATCTAATTTCAACAAGGAAGTTGGAAATTGAAGGTTGTATATCCATATTTACAAATAAGGTGTGGAAGGTCACCTAAGGATCATTGGTGATAGAAAAAGGAGAGAAGATAGGTACTTTGTATATATGTACTGGTAATAATGACTCTTATATCTGTTTAGCTTGTACAAGAGTGGATACAACACTATGGCATCATAGGATTAGACACATGAGTGAGAAGGGGATGAATATACTTCACAAAAGAAATTTTTTTCCAGACCTTAAACAAATTGATTTGGATTTCTGTGAGCATTGTGTTTATGGAAAATGAAAGAGAGTTTGATTTCTTAGCATTGGAAAAGAGAAGAAGACTGAAAGGTTAGAGCTTGCACATACATATGTATGGGGACCAACTCAGGTATCATCTCTTGGTGGATCTAGTTATTATATTACTTTTATTGATGATGCAACTAGAAAAAAATGGGTTTATTGCATTAAAAAAAAATCTAATGTTTTTTATACTTTTAAGAAATGGAAATCTTTGGTTGAGAATGAGACATGAAAAAGGTTGAAGTGTCTCAAATTAGACAATGGAGGTGAATATTGCAACAAGGAGTTTGATGATTATTGTTCATACCATGGGATTCATAGGGAGAAGACAGTTCCAGGAGCACCACAAGAAAATGGTGTTTCAGAAAGGATGAATAGGACAATCATGGAACATGCAAGGAGTATGAGATTGTGTGTTGGTTTTACCTTACAGTTTCGAGTAGATGTTGTAGATATTGTTGTTTACTTAATAAACAAGGGACCTTTAAGATCTTTGGATGGTATAATTCCAGAGGAGGTGTGGACAGGTAAAAAGGTAAACTATTCTTTTTTGAAGACTTTTGGTTGTGAAGCATTTGTCCATATTGATAAAGAAAATAGAAAAAAATATTGAGGAAAAATACAAGAAGTGTACCTTTATTGGATACTGTGTTAACTATTTTGGTTATCACTTATGGTATTATGAAAATCACAAAATAATTAGGAGTAGATATTTCATATTCAATAAGAAGGTCATGTACAAAGATCATTTGCAAGGAAATATACAATAAAAAGAAAAACCAGAATACACAGTGCTTGATGATATCAATGGAAAACAAATTCCAAAGGTACCAGAAAATCAAAATGTACAATAACAGGAGCAACAGGTACGTCAAAATCCTGCAAGCATTGTTAGAATATCTACTAGTTTAAGCAGACCCCCTGCACGATACTCTCCTTCATTGTATTATTTATTGTTGATTGATTTTGGTGAGCCAAAATTTTATGAAGAGGTAATGCAGGTAGACACTAAAAAGAAGTGGGAGCAAGGAATGAAAGAGGAAATGGATTCCCTTGAAAATAACCAAACTTGGGATTTGGTTCAGTTTCCTACAAGAAAAAGAGCATTGCAGAATAAATTGGTTTACAAGTTGAAGGAAAAATATGGAGGCAAAAAGAAGTACAAGGCTAGACTTGTTGTAAAGGGGTTTGCACAAAAGAAAGGTATAGATTTTAATGAAATATTTTCTCTTGTTGTTAAAATGACTTCAATTAGGACTATTTTAAGTCTTGTGGCAGTAGAATATTTACATCTTGAACAGTTAGATGTAAAAATAAATTTTCTCCATGGGGATTTGGAGGAAGAGATTTATATGCAGCAACCATAGGGGTATGAGGTCAAAGGGAAGGAAAATTTGGTATGCAGGTTCAAGAAGAGCTTGTATGGCATAAAGAAAGATCCAAGTAAATTGTATTTGAATTTTGATAGATTTATGACAGAACAAGTTTATGGTAGATGTCATTCTAATCACTGTTTTTATTTTAAAATGCTAGAAAATGGAAGCTATATTATTTTGCTATTGTATGTAGATGACATGCTTATTGCAGGGTCTAATATGTAGGATATAAATGTGCTCAAGAAGAAATTTTCTAATTCATTTGTGATGAAGGATTTTGGTGCTGCAAAGAAAATCCTTGCCACCTTGGTATGAGAATAACAAGAGACGGGAAAAATTGGAAATTGACATTGTCTCAGGGTGAGTACATAGAGAAGGTGTTGGAGAGGTTTAGAATGAAGAATGCAAAACTAGTTAGTACACCTTTGGTAAAACATTTCAAATTAACTAAGGAAATGTGTCCAAAGACACAAGAGGATATAGAATACATGTCCAGGGTCCCTTATTCATCAATAATTGGAAGCTTGAAGTATGTGATGGTTTGCACAAGACCAGATATTGCACATGCAGTGGGAGTTGTGAGAAGGTATATGAACAATCCAGGTAAAGAACATTGGGAGGAAGTAAAGTGGATTCTTAGGTATTTGAAAGGTATTGCTACTCATGCATTATGTTTTGGAGGTTCAAACACTATTCTACAGGGACATGTTGATTCAGATATGGCAGGTGATAAAGATAGTAGGAGGAGCACCACATGGTATGTTTTTACTATAGGTGGAATAACAATAAGATGGATTTCAAAACTGTAAAAGGTTGTTTCACTTTCAACAGAAAAAGTAGAGTATGTTGCTGCTACAGACGCTAGTAAAGAAATGATTTGGTTACATAGGTTTATGGAGAAATTGGGAAATAAGAAGGAGAATAACAGGATGTATTGTGATAGTGAGAGTGTCATTCATCTTGCAAATAACTCAATATTCCATTTGAGGGCTAAGCATATACAACTGAGGTATCATTTCATACAATCCTTTTTGGAAGATATACATTTGTAGTTGGAAAATATACACACTAGCCAGAATCCTACAGACATGTTAACAAAGGGTGTAACAAGGGAGAAATTGAGTTCCTGTTAAGTTTCAGTTGGTCTTCAAGCATGAAGGTGAAGATGAGAAATTTTCTAGGTCTAAGAAGGATCATAGTCCAACAGATACATTAGTAGTGGAGTTGTTGAGATAAGTCTCCAAGTGGGAGATTGTTGGTTGTGGAGCTTGATTATCTTTCTAATTCATAGGTATTTATTTTCAGTTGTATTTATACCCCATGAAGACTTTACACCCCAAAAGAATTTACACTCCTCCATGTAGGGGACTGCAGGGGGGGCTTGCCCCTCCTATGAGGTTCAGGGGAAAGTGGGCCCCCAAAGGAAAAATTTACTTGTAAATGTATATTGTAATTTCATAGTAAATCTGGATCATTCATTATAAGGTTGCAGATCTGACGGTAGAAGTTATGTTAGGTTTTTTTTCCCTAGAAGGAAACCCTCTTTTATGAGAAAAATGTGTTGTGGCTATGTATCATTGTGAATATTGTATTATGTGTGAGGATATTGTGAGAGAAAGAGGAGGAAGTTATCGTGGGTGTGTTGTAGGTTGTATCCATTCATTTGTTGGATAATAATAAAGGAAGGACTTGACATTTTCTCTAGTGGACGTAGCCCACACTGGGTGAACCACATAAATCGGTGTCTTTATTGTATTGTGTATCTTCTGTGTTTTATTTTATTACTCCGCGATCGTGGTTTCCTAAAAACTTACCAATGGCTACTTTAGGGGTTACCCTATCAACCCACAATGCATTAAAAAAAGTGGTATGTCAGTTTTTGTGATGAGCTACTACCGTTATTTTAAGGATTTTAATTATAATTTTATTTGTGGATTCGACAAGCCTATTTCTCTAGGGGTAATATCTCTCTGAATATTTAACATTAATTCCTTTTTCTAAATCATATGTATTCAAAACCAAAGAATAAAAGTAGGAGGCATTGTAAAACAACAAAGACTCAGGAATACCAAAACGAGTGATAATATTGGTTTCAAGAAAAGTTATCACCTGGTTGGTATTAACTACTCAAAGAGGTGCCACCTCCACCCATATTATGAAGTAATACGTTGTTTTAAATATGAACTTGTATTGAAGAGATGAAATAATATTAATAGGCCCAATGATGTCCAAAGCCCACTGTTGAAATGGAGCATCAACAACAACATGATGCAAAGTTAAAGCAACATTTTTTATTTTGCCTCTGTTTTTTGACAAATTTGACATTTGCGAGATAAGGAATGAACATATTTAAACAATGTGGGCCAGTAGTGTCTGGCTCTCATTACTTTATGAGCAGTGGTGTCCCCTCCAAAATGGCCTCCAACAAATATTGAATGTAATTATGTCAAGACTTTTTCAAAGTCTTCCCATTCCAAATGGCATAGTAAGACTCCATCAATTTTTTTTCTTCTAAAAAGTATATTGTTAATCAACTGAAATGGGATAATTTGAGTCTTAGTGCTCTCCTTTTCCTTGGATTGAGGTGTTGTGGGGTGTTTTCATGCATCAAAAAAACTTGTATCAATATGCCAAGAATCAGGAGCATTTGCAACACATGAAAGTTCATTATCAAAGATAAATCCTTCATCTGCTAAAGAGAAATTTGTATTAGGTGCATTAACATAATCAACAACTAATTTACAAAGAGCTTGTCCTCTAACAATCTGAGCTAGTTTAATTTCAAGGTCTTATTCTTGGAGTGTTGTCATAGAGTGAGCTCTTTTCTTACCGAGCTCCTTCTGGACTAATAAATTCCTAACTTCTATGTAAGGGAACATTTGTAACATACCCAACAACCCAAATATGGCCACCCTACTTCAAAATTTCATTTCAATACTAGTTTCAAATTTCCGATGACATTTAATTAATAAAGAAGCATGAAAGACTCACATGTAGAGATCAAGATTCATGCTACAACATAAAAGAAATGAATATAATTCCATACACAACAATAACCAGCAAGCATGCATATTATAAAAACAAATATGAGAGATAACAATTAATACACAATGGAAATAAATATATAGGTAAATTAAACCATGACAGAGAGCACTTATCTTTAACAAAATGATTCATTAACTAGTTGCAGACCAAGGATGTTTCACCCAACCGTAGACATTGTTGTTCCAAGTCTCAACAACAATGTCACTCCCAATCCAGGGCTATGAATCCACAAGGATGGTTCCAAGGTGTCACTCAAATTTGTAAACCATTCAACACTCAATCTCTCATAGGTTTCTCAACACACAACAATCCAAACTACATTAGCTTTCTTCTCTCCAACATGCACAACCCAAGAGAATGGACCCCCTTCTCTGCCACGCAGTCCTTCAGAATGTCCACCTCCTTCCAGGGCGCCAATGCACCTGGTCAAGAATCTCCATGATGGAACTCCTAGGATTCACATCTATGAGAAAAAATTAGCACATGCCCATGTATCTCAGGCATACATGCATCAATTCATGGTTGGGATACACCAAAAATTACTTCAGTTAGAAAAAAAATGGCTCCTCTGCAAAAATTCGTTTTTATTTCCCAAGTCAAGATCAAAATGAATGAGGAATGATGAATGGGTGAAAGAGTGAATGAAGAGAGAGAGCAAAAAATGAAGTGTGAACCCCCAAAGAACCCAAAGATGGGATTATATATTTCTTGTAATTAAATATCCACATGGCCTTCCCCCAAGAAGCTCATGTAATTGATATTCTCCATTAAAACCAAAATGGATAAATAAAATAATAATAAAATACTTAGCCCCTTAAGATCCCTCTCTCATGGAATCATAACCCCCTATAACTCTTTCCCTTGTCCATCTAGCATCCACCAATGTATTTTATTATTAATGATGATCAAATCATTAAATTTCCTCGACACTCTGACCTATTTTAATTATTTGGGAGCTACGACCTTTCATCAAATGAAAACAATACATTATTTAATATGGGGACTAAAAAATGGGGTATTACATTCCCCTCCCCCTTATTTTGGCACTGCCCTCGGTCCATATACAAAACAAAAAATCAAAATTTCAAAATTATTCAAAACATTGTGGGTACTCTGCCTACATGGCATCTTCATGCTCCCAAGTAGCATTTTCAAGGTTGTAGCAGGTCCACTGGACTTTACCATCTTTATAACTCGTTTTCGAAGCATTTTGACTTTTCTATCCAATATGCGCACTAGTTGGGCATGAAAGTATCCCTTTGGATCTACCTAAATCAAATTCCAATCAATAACATGGTTGGGATAATGTACATACATTTTTAGCAAAGAGACATGAAATACATTATGCACATTCATGAAATGAAGCAATGCAACCATGTATGAAATTGACCCTAATCTGGCCAATATCTTAAATGGACCACAAAATCTGGCCACTATCTTTGTACAACTACCCAACTTCAGTGAGCTCTTCTTGGGATTCACTTTCAAAAGAACATGCTCCCCCACTTTAAATTCTCTAGCTGTCATGTTGTTATTTGCATAACTTTTTTTTCTATCTTGAGATACTTTTAAATTGTGCTTAATCCTAACCATCTAGTCTTCCATATCCTTGAGCAATTCTGGTCCAAGTACCATTATGTCTGCTGGGTTGTCCCAACTCACTGGAGTATTGCATTTCCTACCATGCAAAGCTTCAAATGGGATCATTTTCAATGAATCTTGATCCCCATTATTATAGGAAAAATCAACCAAGTGCAAGTAATCTTTCCACTTAGATGACTTATTCCTCACATACATTCTCAACATGTCTTCAATTACTTGGTTGAATCTCTCTGTCTTCCTATATGACTACGGATGGTATGTTGTGTTAAAGTTCGTATTTGTACCAAATCCTTTAAAAAATCCCCTCCATAAATTTGAAGAAAACTTTGTACCTCTATTTGAAACAATTTCCTTAGGTATCCCATGCAACCTAGAAATCTCCCTCATGTAAATTTATGCAATAGTAGTTGTTGTATGAGTAATTTTTAAAGGAAAAAAATGATCAACCTTTTTCAATTTATCAACCACTACCATTATTGAGTCATGTTGCCTTGTTGTCTTGGGAAATTTAGTTATAAGATCAATGGTTACCACTTCCCATTTATTCTTTCGAATTGGTAATGTCTATAGAAACCCCCTAGGTGCCTATGCTCAACCTTCACTCTCTGACTTTCCATACATCTGACAATGTAATCAACAATATTTTTCTTCATGTCTGGCCAAAAAAATTGGATTCTTACTGCTGCAATTATTTTCTGGTAACAGGTATGTATGACATACAAAACATAATACATTTCTTTTAATACCAAATTCCTAAGTTCTCCGAAACTAGGAACGTCAATTCTATTTTTATGCATAAGTAATCCATCTTTCTTCATCTCATAATCTTTAATTTTTTGTTGTATATTTTCTTGTTGTAAGCTTTCTTTTACCTATAGGTAATGCTGATATGTAACAACAACATCTAAAATTATGTTCTTCAAATATGATTGATGCATATTATTGTCTTTAGCATGCATGAGATGTATTCTTACACTAAGTGCATCGACAACTTTATTTTCTTTTCCTTTGATATGCTTGATGTCAAAATCATATTCACTTAAAAATTCCATCCATCTAGTTTTCCTGGCATTCAAAGTTGGTTGTTCAAAACTACATTTCAGACCACCATGGTCTATTCTTATTTAAAATTTCTTTCCCATGAGATAATGCCTTCACATCTTCAATGCATATAAAATGATATCAAGTTCCAAGTCATGTGTGGCATAGTTCCTCTCATTTTATTTAATCTTTCTGGACTCATAACCAATGACATGTCCATTTTGAGCAAGGAATCCACCAAGTTCTTCCTTGCATGTATCTGTACATACCACAAAACTTTCATTTGGGTTAACAATATTTAAAATATGTGCACTAGTAAGTAATTCTTTCAACAAATTAAAGTTCTCTTCACACTGAGTTGTCCATTCAAATTTAATTCCCTTATTTTGCAAAGAAGTGATGGGATGAACAATCTTAGATAACTCTGCTATAAATATTTTGTAGTAACCATCTAATCCCATAAATTATTTGACTTTTGAAACATTCCTAGGGGTTTTTCATCCTCTAATGGCTTCAATCTTCTCTGGATCCATTGCTATACATTTTTTCTGAAATAATGTGTCCCAAGTAATGGATATGTTCTTGGTAAAATTAACACTTACTAAGATTGACATACAATTGGTGTTCTCTCAACACTTTCTATACCAATGTCAAGTGACATTCATGCTCTTCCTCTGAATTATAATATATAAGTATTTCATCCAAGAATACTATGAAAAAATTATCCAAATAATTTCTAAATATGCCATTCATTAAGCACATAAAGATAGTTGGTGTATTGGACAGTCCAAATGGCACCACTACAAATTCATAATTCCCATACCTGGTTCTAAAGGCTATCTTATTGATGTATTCTTCCTTGATTATTACTTGGTGGTATCTTGATCTCAAGTCTATATTAGAAAATATATTTTGCCCTCTTAGCTGATGAAAGAGGTCATCAATTCTAGGTAGAGGGTATTTGTTCTTCACAGTGGATTTATTCAACTATCTAAAGTCAATACACAACCTCAATGTTCCATCCTTCTTTTTGAAAAAAATACATGTTCTCCCCAAGGTGAAACACTTGTACGTATGTACCCTTTCTTCAACAATTCTTCTAGCTACATTTGTTATTCTTTTAATTATGGTGTACTCGTTATGTAAGGTGTTTTTGATACTGGGGAAGCTCCTGATACTAAATCAATAAAGAAATCTATCTCCTTCTTTGGTGGAAACCCTAGTATTTCTTGGAATACATCTTCAAACTCTTGTAGTACTGAAAAATATTCAAGGCTTGGCCCTTTGTCTTTTATGGATCCTCCACATGGGGTGCATACAATTGACATCATTTTCTGAAACATCTCTTCAACTATAATGATAAAATCTCCCTTATTGAAATGGTTCTTGGAACTCCTTTCATAGTGCTCTATTTTCCTTCTTCGTCAAGACATGTAAATGTCTTGTTATGACAATCTAGGACAACATGATGTTTGTCCAACCAATCCATTCCAATTAGAATCTCATAATATCCCAATGGTATAATATTTAGATCAAAATTAGTATTCACTTTGTTAAGACTTATGGTAAAACCCATGGCCATCTCATTGATCCTTCTTTTGGTTCCAGTGGCTAGATGAACCAAACTTGATTTTTGAAGCTTGCTTTTCTCCAAATATAATCTATCCACTATTTTAGGATCAATGTAACAATGGCTTGCTCCCGAATCATTTAAAATAGTAACATGATGATTAATGATCTTACCTTCCACCTTGATCATATTGGATTGGTACTCTTCTTGTCGATCTTCCAAGGATGAATTTATTCTTCCCATGTATTCTACTGTTGTAGCCTCTTGGATGTTGTGCATGGTATTCACTTTGTCTTTTTTGTGAGGGAAATCCTTGTACAGGTGATATTATTTTCATCCCCAACATTGGATTGGTGGTCTCCCCCTTTTTCCTAAGAAGTCTTCTCTCTTGGATTCATCCTTAGCAGGTTGGTCTTTTTTATTTTTGTTTGGGATATTTATGTTGAAAGGAGGTTTGAATCCGTTCTTTCATTGATTATACTTCTCTTTCTTCTTATCCTTCCAATATTTCTACAAAGACTCTCTTCCCTTTCCTTGCTCATATAGGTACTTATCCTTCCTGATGGTCTCAGTCAGTGTCTTGGGCTTATAATATTGAATATTCTCTTTATAAAATGAAGGAAGTCCTCTAAAAAACCTTTGTATTTTCACCTTATCATCCTTTATAAACCCCACATACTTTAGCAGTCCCAAGAACTTATTTTCATAATATACCATGGTCATGCTTCCTAGCCTGAGTTCAAATAACTCCTGCATTTTCTTGTTATAGAAGTGTTATGAAATGTACTCCTTCTAAAAGTATTTCTTGAATTGATTCCAAGTGATCCTGATCTCATTTATGTCCTCAACTTTCTTAAGTTGATCCCACCACATAGAAACTTTCCCATGCAAATGGTAGGTGGAAATTCTAGCTTCCAGGTTTGATGAGTAGTTATGCAATTGAAAATACCTCTCGAGCCTAAGAAACCATGATTCAAATTCATCTTCCCTTTCTCTTTCACCATAAAATTATGGTGGCTTAAGCTTCCTCAACTCTCCCTACAAACTGTCCAATTCATGTCTTCTTCTTTGGTTCCTAACAAGAGACACCTATGGACTACTTATGGAATATTTAGATGCATAAATGTCCTTGTTTAGTAAGGTGAGTGATGTTTATGAGTTCTTATATTACTTATTGAATAACCAACTCTTCTATAGTTATCTCTTCTTTCATGATATCTTCCCTCTTCCTCTTGTCTTGAGTTTGATCCGTTCTATGTTTTCCTCTGCAACTGATTTAGGCTTTGCATCACTTGAGAGTTTATTTGATTTTGTTCTCTCATCAACCTCTAATTATATTATTTGTAGCTTTGTACTTCTATTCTTAGGCTTCTCATAGTCTCTATTAATGTTTTTTTCTCCCCTCTATTGTTGTGTCCATTTTACTCCCTCTCTGCATTACCAACACTGATATTTTGTCCTTTGGCCTCTTTATCATGAATGAAGGCTCCCTATCCTTCTTCCATTTCTTGAATATTCATTCATATACTAAACTGATATGTTTATACCCCCTAATTCTACAAAATGTGCAAGCAACCATTTTTGTTAGAAATATGCATATCATAAAAATTTGTCAATTAATGTTATAGGTCCTTTTCTTGCTCAATTTATGAATATTTATATTACAATTTTACAAATTATAAAAATTCCATGTCATTCTCCTCTGAATCATAATTTCAATGAATGTACTCTTCCCTCGATCCAATTTCTGAGATGGAAGTTATGGCTTCCTGAAAAAACCACTTTCACCCCATTTGTGCATTTTCTCCACTGGTGAATTTTTTTTGAAATGCCAACTTCAATAAACTACAGAAGAAAATATGCCAGGAACTAGAGAAAAAATTATATCAGGCGTAAATAATTAAAATGAAAAGAAATTCATAAAAACTCTCATATTTGCAATCTGATGCACCAGTAAAAAATTGCAGCAATGTGGAAATGACCATTTTCCCCCTTTTCACCTATTTTTCCAGACTCATAATTTTTGGAAAATATTGGTTATCTCTCAATATGTGCACTTTCGTAAAATTTTAACTAAACCAAAGTTGTTTGTATTGATGAGTGTATAAAATGTTGAGTAAATAAAAAATTTCATTTTTGTGATCTAGGGTCACTTTTCCTCCAAAAATCTCCAAAATCCAAAAAAAGTGGCACGAAATAGTGGATTTTGGCCTATTTCAGCATCCCCATTCCAATCCCCTTAGGATTTGTTCAGTTCCTTTGTGGATTGTTTCTGTGTCTTCTTTCTAGACACTCAATTAATTTCAGGTTAATTTGGACCTTTGGAAATGATATGAACCCAGATATTTAAAAACCATTATTTCACAATTTCTAACAAATCCAAGCAGAAATGGACAATGACCCTCTCTAGAACTTTTGTAGAGATAATATCTACAGAAAAAACCCATAGTTTTCATTCAAATATAAATTAATCTGCTCCATTTATGACCAAAATAAGAAAATGGATCAAGACTCTTTTTATTTATTTTTTAAACTATAGAACATTTTTACTAATGTGGCAATCTGCACCATTGACCTCAATTCAGAAGAGATATGCACCATCTTTCATAGGTGCCCATTTGGAGTGTTGAAGAATCAGGCTCAAATGGTGTTGGCATGTTTACAGTCAGAGCATGCTTGTCAGTGATGGAGAGAACAACAACGACGATGGTATGTTTACAGGTAAGAACAACAACGACGTTGGTAGGTTTATAGTTGGGAGTGCACTTGTCATTGATGGAAAGAATAGTGATGGAAAATAAGTAAGCAAGGAAGAAAAACAACAACAATGGCAGGATATGGTTTGTAAGTCCAGACAGGAGGAGCACGTAGATGGAGAATAGATCTCGGGCATTAGATCTGAGCACGAAGACTAACCATCATTGGATCAAGGAGAATGTGCACAACCTTTAAGTGCAAGGTGAAGCGAGCTTACAAAGTATTGAAAGCAAGAGGATCGTCCATCATCGAGGACATGTGGCAGAAGATGAGTAGTATCACAGAATCATGAATCGGGAGAATGGAGGTGAGCAGTCCTCCAACTTTGTGAAACATGAAGTCGTGATAAGATTTGGGCCATCAGATCTGGAGAAAATACGAAGGACTAGCAATGTTAGATCCAGTGGAGCCGCAGGGAGTATAAGCCCATGAGTCATTCAACACTCCAAATATGTGAAGGAATCCTAGTCCTCCATTTAGGCAGGA
This sequence comes from Picea glauca, assembly GCA_000966675.3. NCBI lineage: Eukaryota > Viridiplantae > Streptophyta > Pinopsida > Pinales > Pinaceae > Picea > Picea glauca. The sequence continues at coordinate 88,282 of JZKD02S2279521.1, forward strand.
CACATGGCTAAAGATCAAAATTTCATTGACTGGAAGGTCAGAGGAAGGAGGTGCTCTAACCTCTCAAACTCATGATATGAAAAATTACGATATGATCTGAGCCGTTGGATCGAGGACTAATTTGGGTCGTCAGATACAGAAGGTGAATGTGGCAGACCACGTTAGCAAGGATAGGAGACAGCCTATGTCAACAAGGACATGTGGTACAATCATACAAGGACAAGTGTCAAGTTGATTCGACAATCCAGGCCACTGGAAATCACAATTTGGAGTGACACCTGGCAGCCACTCAGGTCATGACACGTCATCGAGTGACATCATTTTGGGAGTTTAGTTTTGGGAGTTTTATCTTCATCACTTCCCCAAAGTCCTAAAGGTTGAAGTCCCAGGGTGGAGGATAGTCGTTGGATCAACGAGAAATCTCGACCGTTGATCTGATATGGATCCATTTCGACATTTTCACAGATCGAGAATTCCAGAGGAAGGAGTTGCTGCAACTCGCAATATGGAAGGTCGTGAAATGATCCTGGCCTTTGGAGCCAGAGGATACGTGGCGAGTGATTGGGATTTCGCTGACTCGCAAATCAGGAAATTCAAAGGAATTGTTGAGGGAACTCGCAATATGTGAGGTCGCGACATGATCACGCTACTAAGCTCCATTTCGGAGATCGCGATTTGGGAGATACGAGGAAACTCGCAGCAGGAGTTCGTGATATGCGAAATCATGACGTGCCCTTCTTTCTTGGCCCTTGGTCACAGCCAAGGTCACATCATCGAAGGATTAAGGGAGGATCTATCACATTGTTGGGCATCATGAACACGTTGCTAAGCTCCATTTTGAAGATCGCGATTTGGGAGATACGAGTAAACTTGCAGCAGGAGTTCGTGATATGTGAAATCATGACGCGCCCTTCTTGCTTGGCCCTTGGTCACATCCAAGGTCACATCGTCGAAGGATTAAGGGAGGAGCTAGCATGTCGTTGGGATCCACATTAGATATTTTTGAGATCACCAAGTGCCCTATTGAATAAGCGCTTGGTCACAGCTAGTGGTCACTTGGAGAGGCATCTTGTCCCTGGTGCCAGTTCACGTGGAGATAGTTCATGATGAACTGTTGATATTTGGTTTCGCCTTCCAACAAGATCTCAACCGTTCAATGTCTCCAACGGCCAAAGAAGCCATATTTGACTGGATGTAACTGCTAGAATGAAGTGATGACATCTGCCAGAGAATTCGAGGAGTTGCAGAGTGATTTCCAAAGGAGCTGAAGAGTCTCGAGGAATCTTCCAGTGGAATGAAGACTATTGAAAGAGACAATTGACAGATGGGAAAGTGTTGAAGTCTATAACTGAAATAGAGAGGATAAGCTCAACTGTGATAGAGAGGACAAAGAGTCTCGACTGCCAGAGAAGCTAAGGAATCTCAACATAACGGTCACTGATGATGATGAGATTCAGTAACGCCAAAGAAGACGAAGAGTCTCGACTGCAAGAGAGGCTAAGGAACCTTAGCATAACGACCATGGATGAAGAGCAGACTCAACGTAACCGAAAGAGGGGATGAAGATTTAGATGTATAATCTGGAAGAGGAATTGGCATTATAAATATATGCAGAACAGAGAAGTGAAGGTTTCTTCTGTGGAGAGTAATTTCACACAGGAAACAGATTTCTATGGGCAGGAGCTAAAACACACAGAAGAAGCGTAACACATAGACTGGAAAGAAGACACAGAGCATAAACCATAGCAGATGCAAGGAACAAATAAGTATATTAGAGACAATGAAAGAGAAATCCCAGGTGTGGATGCAAAGACAGAGAAGAAGATCATAAATCTTAAGAGGATGCAAGCAGGAAGACATTGATGTAGGCAGAGCAGGGAAGTGTAGCAGAACAGTGATGAGACCGGTAAGCCATTAATGAACATTATATCACTGTAATAATTTTTGGTAGAAAAAAATTATAATCAGGGTGGTAGGGAGGTGCTGGGGAGGATTGTTGTCCTCAGAGGTTCAAGTGGGTTCTTGAACACAGGGAGGTGTAGCTTCCATCTGGTTGCAGCCAGAAAAACCAGGGTGGCAGGGTGGTGTAAGGGATAATTGTTGTTCTCTGTTATACATGTTGGTGCCTATGTGACTGGAAGTTGGTGCTTCCATCCAGTTGGTGTTGGAACACTTAGGGAGTTGTTGCTTCCTTCTAGTAGGTGCTAGAGAATCTAGAGAGTTGGTGCTCTCAGCAAGTTGCAGTTTGCAAAACAAAGGTGGTAGCCTCACAATGAGCTGGAGCTCATAAGTATGATAATGTATAGAATGTAAAGATTACTTATCATATCAAGAAGAAGAGGTTTTTACCCTTTATGGGTTTCCTCAGGAAAATCAGTGTCTCTTTGTATTCTGTGTGATTGATCATTGTATATCTATGCATGTTAAGTTATCAACAACACATTAAATAATAATCTAGAAAGAATAAAGAATCACATGAAACGTTTTCAAGCTTATATATATATATATAACTGATTCATCCCCCCCCTCTCAATTATATTTCCAACAAATGGGACTCTGAAAAGAAGGTATCGAAGAATATTCCCTTTTCGATACCTTTAGAGCCTATCATTCAGATTTCAGAAGATTGGGGAAGTTTCACTGCTTTGAAAAGAGGGTATCGAACAATATTCCCTTATCGATACCATCGTAACTTTTCATTCAGAGTTCAGAAGATTGGGAAGTTTAACTGATACTAAAAGAGGGTATCAACATATATTCCTTTCTCAATACTGTTAAAACTTTTCATTCGAATTTTAGAATATTGGGAAAGTTTAACTGCTCCAAAAAGAGGGTATCAAAAAATATTCCATTTCGATACCATCAGACTCTTATGAACAACATCTTCCAATTTGTTTTTCCTGAAAGAACATCTCCAAAATATATGAAAACTAAGAATGACTTTGAATGATCTGATGACTCTTGTTATTTCAGGCTCGTGTCATCGGATTCCTCCCTTTGAACTCAACCTCATGCCCAACTCCAATTATTTTCTGACACTTCCTTCCCAAAGTTCCTTTGAGAATGATACCTTCGATCCTCTATGACTCAATCTAGATTGTTGGGTCTCCAGGTGGAATTAATTTGGGCCATCGATCCATGAAACTTCATAGTTTCCATGAACAAAAAAGAATTTGAACTCCAAGGCCAAATTCAACTCTACAATTGCAGATCGACGCCATAAATTTATTCTTTGACTACTCTGAACACTGAAACTTGAAATATGTTCATAATTTGGGCGTTTCACTTATGTTCTTCTCCATTATTTTTAGATTTCAACAGGTATGGTCTAAAATGTTTCACTTCCTTGAAGACAATGAAGGTTTTTTTATCCACTGCTGAATAATTTAATTCTTCCCCTTTAAAGGCGGATATCATGAAAGAGATGGGGATTTCATCATTTTTATCATTCTTTTGAGTAAGGACAACATCATAAGAAATATTGGATGCAAAAGTGTATAGGGTAAAGTCTTTAGCAAAGTCTGGACTCATTAAAGTAGGTTCTTCAGATATGGCTTATATGATTGTAATGAAAGCCTACTTTTCTTCTGGACCCCATTTAAAAACAACATCCTTTTTAATCAAGTTTTGTAATGGCCTCATAATCTTTGAAAAGTTGAGGATGAATCTCCTAACAAAATTTATCTTCCCCAAAAAGGATTGCATGGCTTTCTTGGAGGTGGGGTGTGATAAATTTGTGATGTTCTGATTTCTTTTGGGGTCTATCATCATCCCATTTTTAGAGACTATAAAATCGAGCAATTTACCTTGTTTAAAAACAAAAATAGACTTTTTAGGATTGAGGGAAATACCATATTTTCTGCAACGTTCAAATACGTTTCTTAAATGAGATAATTGGTATGATATTTTTTGTGAGTAGACAGTGACATCGTCTAAATAAATGGAAATTGGTTGATTTATCAAGCCAGAGAAAGAAATATCCATTTCTTGCTAGAAGGTAGCTCCGACATTTATTAACCCAAAAGTCATATTTCTATAAGAAAAGGTGCCCCATGGAGTTCTAAAAGTTGTTTTGAGATGATCTAAAGGAGAGTCTAGGACTTGGTTATAACCTGAGAAACCTTCTAATAAGAACAAAATCTCAGAACCAGAGACATGTTGTAAAATATACTCCATGGGTGGAACCGGGTAGTTATCCTTGTCAGATGTTATGTTCAAGTTTTTCTTGCTAACCAGAACTAAATTGGATACCCACTAGGTATGGTGGACATGAAAGATTATCCTTGCAGCTAAAAGTTTGTTCAATTATGTTTTTACAACAGGTTCAAGATTATGATGCATTTATCTAAGATTTTGCTGAAAAGGTTTCATGTAGGGTTTCATTGGAATTACATGTTGTATGATATTAGGATTAGTTTTTTTCAAATTGCCATATGTCCAAGAGAATACATCCTTGTATTCTTTGAAAAACTTGTTGAAAGATGATCTTTCCTTTTTGGTGCAACCAATACCTAAACTTATTTTCTAGGTGTTACTTTTAGTTCCCAAATTAATGGTTTCATATTACATGGAAGAACTATTTGTTTTACAGTTCACAACCCCTTTAAATTTATCATGAAGATCATAAAACCTCTCTAGCCTTACACCAAATTTTGGAGAAGAATTCACTAGATTGAATGAATCCTCTACTGAACATTGATTGTGTATTACCAAAAAATTTAGGATATCTTCTTTGTGGGTAATTTCGTTAATTGTTGCATCTTGAAACATGTCTTCCATATGCTTAAAATCAATAATTTATTGGTCATCATCAAACAAACGCCAATTGGTAATATTGTCAGGAACAAATGGTTTGCAAATTAACTCAACAGAAAATGAATCAGGAGAAAAACCTTCAACAGGTATTAGTCTAGATGTTATGTTTGATATCAAATCTTCTTCTTGATTGCTAGATCTAGGAATTGAATTGATATCAAAATATAGGAAATTATACATCAAATCCAATACCTCTGCTTGATAGTTCTTCAAGTGAGAAAAAATACAGTGAATAGAATTTCGTACTTGCTTGACTATGATTTCAGAGTCTCCAAATACAATAAAAAAATTAACATTGAGATCAATAACTTTTTCGAGTCCCTGTATAAGAGCCTCATATTCTACAATGTTATTTTTACAATCAAATTTGAATCTATAGGAGATAAACATCTTATTACCTTTATGATCTAGCAACATACAACCAACACCATCTCCATCTTTGGATCTAGATCCATCAAAGTATAAAGACCAAAATTCATTATGTACATCACTTTTTACAATATTTACATCAATTATAGTTTGATCAGGTGCAACCATCTTGGTAGTAGATAAAAGTTCAGATTGTTTTTTTGAATCAGAAAAAGGAGAGATTTTAGTAGAGAAATTTCCAAAAAAATGTGTCTACACCACAGTCTCCCAAAAAAGGATCATTACACAAAATTGGTTCTTTGGGATTGTTTAAATCAATGACAATACGATTCATGTAACACTCTCTATTTACCCTAATTTTATTCAGTAATCCATTTAGAGGTAACCAGAGATGGGACCAATATGTGGAAAAGTATCCATTTATATTTTGCGACCAACCCCTTCTTAAAAACAACCTATACACTTATAGTATATAAGCCACTATAATATCAATTACTCTGTACACCTTTGTATTAGAATATAGTGTAATTAACACATCTTTCAGTTCCCTCACAATTTTAACATTAGTATGATCAAGATGCACAATTTGAATTTCAGATGGCTTGATGTCCGCATTAATTTTCTTAGAAACAGAGAAAGGCATGACATTTGATGAGGCCCTCGAAACGACCATACAGTTATGCACATTTATGATGTAAATTTCAAATGTCAATAAAAGGGGTGGAACATTGGATTTATTTCATTGTGCAGAAGGAACAATTGTGGACTCATGTTTATTGTTAACAAACCCTATTGTAGAATTAGCAAAATTGTCCACATCTCCACCAGGAACAACCCTTTTCTTATTAGTTTTCAACCAAGTTCTCCATGATTTTTTGTTGTATTATAGGAAATTTCAGCATCTCATAAATGGATATGTTGGCCTTCAACTTTTTAAGGTCTTCAATTAGGTCGTAATCTAAATATGAAACATGAAAATATTTAGTTGGATCTACCTTTGTTTTTGGATTCGATGTTGAGTTCTTTGTTTGGGTAGGGGATGGTGGTTTTGGCTGTCAAATTGGCCCTTTCTGGGAGTGTTGTAAGGATGTTGATTCACATAAACTGTCTCATAATTTCTAAGAAAGACACTATCTGAAAGGTGTCCTATGGTAGGGAGAGGTAGATCTTCTTCATTATTTGCTTCTTCCCCCTCATTTTCACTTTCATATGGTTGTTCAGTGTTATCCTCAGAAGAAAGTTCAACTCCTGACAATGGGGCTTGAAGTATGTTTCCCAATCCTTCTACGTTTATCCCTTCATCAGGAGGAGTTTTTTTATTTGGGAAATTTGGAGGTTGGTTTTTGAAATGGGTTCTATAATACCCTCTAGAAGATCCTTCTCCTGACTTTCGTTTAAGGTCGACAATTTCATTGGATAGCTTCTAAATGAATTTATGTAAGCTCTAAAGGACAATGGATTCTTGATCCTTCTTAGCTATAGGTGGTTTAGGGAGTGTCTTGGGATTCTTCAGAGAGGATGATGCATGATCACTTTGAACATTTGGATTATCCTTCAGACTGAGAATTTCCTTCTCAATAATAACAACTTCTTCAAAGTCTTCTAAAATAGTTCTATTTTGGGATCTCTTAACCCACATAGCAGTGGTAAGAGGTAAGGCTTTGGAATAATATGAAACAATAAGGTTTTTTGCAGTCATAGACTTAAAGTAAAAAAACTTTGATTAAAGTCTTTCACTCTCTCCTTTGGATTCATTTTCATATTGGACAATTCCATCACCAAGACCTCAGGAGACTTGTCTTCACCGAAATTTTCAATAAAAATATTTTCAAAATGTTCCCAAGAAGATATATTGCGCATTTTTTGTGAAAAATACCATGTGGAGGCTTGACCCTCGAAGGTATAAGGGAACAAACTACACATGACATATTTGTGTTCCACATTTCTTAACCTAACAACTAGCATGACTTTCTTTATGTGGTCATCTGTATATTTCTTAGTATCATGATCAAATTTGGGGAAAAAAAAATTAGTATGCTTGGGTAAAGGATGTTGAGGTCCGAGTATGGAAACTACATATTGGTCAAGCCAAGACCTGGCAGGATTATTCACCATCTGTGATGAGCTTAAGGAAATATGTCAAGTTTCTGATTCAAGAGATGAATAATGCTCAGATATTTCCTTGCCAGAAGAATATTCATTGGAAGAAGGTGGAGAAGAGTCAGGTGGTCAAGGTGGCAAGCTTGATCCTCCTGTGCTTATATTTGGATTCTCTTGCATTGGTTATTCAGGTTCACCTGTGACCAATTTGGGCTCGTTTTGATAGGGAGGATTAGATCCTTCCACCATAGGATCGGGCTCAACTTGTCCCTTCAAAATTTCATGCAACCTATAATTGGGGCTATCGATCGTAGGGGAATATCCTTCCCGAGGATTATGGTAGGGATGTTGGGTATGTGTTATATTATTTGCAAGTGTATGTGTGTGGGCACGTCAGGTTCGACAACTGTGTTTGATGATCCCTATAGTAGTGGTATTGTGTCATGTGCACCGGGATCTTTCCTAGGGGGGTACCAGGGGGGGAAGGTATGCCCCCCCTGGTTACGCGCAGCGTTCGGGGCAGCTCCCCGAAATTTTTTTTTGGGTGGTTTTTGCTATTTTTAGCGGTTTACTAAATTAATCCCAGATTAAGGGATTAGGGTTTTTATATCTATGGAATACCTAAAAACATTGTATATATTGTATGGTGAATGGTGAAATTCGATAATGAATATAAGAAAGGTTTTCCCGGTTAAGGGTTTTCGGTATAAAATATCTGTGTACTCTGTGTATGAGTCATTGATTAAATTCTATTTTTCTTAAGAATCTATATGCATTTCTTTACTTCACAGGTTTAAAAATTACATGTGGTATTAGAGCTCGTTTTTGGCTTCATAGGGATGCCTTTGTTGTTGAGGGTTTGTCTCGATCTAGATAGATCAAGTTTATCTTTGGTCTGTGATAAACCTGGGTTTAGTGGGAGCTTTTGTAGTTGTGATTTGAGTGCAGAAAGAGGAATGGAAAGCTATTGTAGAATCAAGATAGAGAAGTTCAACAGTAAAAACTTTGAGATATGGAAGTTGAATATGGAGGACCTTCTTGTAGACAAAGAACAATGGATCGTTGTGGATCCTGGTACACATCCTACTAGTACACCATCTACTAGCACACAGGCTACTGGTACACAACTTACCAGTACACAAACTACCAATACACCACCTACTGGTATGTCGAAGGAAGATTGGGAGAAGTTGGACATAAGAGAAAGGAGTACTATTCGACTCTGCCTAGCAGATTTTTTTTTTTTTAATGTCTCAGGAGAGTCTACAACTAAGGAACTTTGGGATAAGTTGGGGAATTTGTATCAATCAAATTCCATGGTAAACAAGTTGTTTCTTCGAAATAAGTTGTATTATCTTAGGATGGAAGATGGAGATTCTATGACAGAACATCTAAATTCCTTTAATACTCTGGTAAGTCAACATGTCTCTGTTAATATTACGATTGTAGAAGAAGATAATTGTGTTACTTTGTTATGTTCTTTTCCAGACTCTTGGGATAATTTGGTTGTAGAAATTGGTAGTACCACTCAATCTACATTGAAGTATGAGGATGTAGTTACATCCTTGTTATCTGAAGAGATGAGGCGGAAAAGAATGGATGGTCATAGCCCAGATGCTTTATTTGTAAGAGGTTGTACCCAAGACAGGAATCCTGGTAACCCTTCAAGGGGGAGATCTAAATCTATAGGTAGATCTAAGTCTCCAGGAAAATATTTGAGGAAATACTGGAAGTATGGTAAAACATGGAATTGTAAGAAAGATTGCAAGTCTAAGAAGGTTGGAAAACCAAATGGATTTGATAGTACCTCTTCCATAGAGGCGAAAACCTCCACTGAAGAAGGAGGTGATGTTTACCTAACATCTACAAGTACACATGCAGACCATGATGTATGGTTGATCGAATCAGGTGCATCATACCATATGACTCCTCACAGGGAGTGGTTCTCTGAATATGAAAAATATGATGGTGGTGATGTATTCCTAGGAGATGACTTGACAACAAAAATATTGGGACGTGGAAGGGTTAAGTTGTTTCTAAAATATGGAAGGATTAGAACTCTCCCTGGGGTTCTTCACATTCCAAAACTTTCCAGGAGCCTAATATCTGTAAGAAAGTTGGATGATGCAGGAGTGGCTACTGTATTTGGAAATAACACTTACAAGATGGTACGAGGGGCAATGGTGTTGATGAGGGGAGTTCGGTGTGGAACTCTATACAAGTTGTTGGGAAGAACTTATACTAATGGGTGTAACAGTTATGTTGTCCTTGAGCAGACAAATAAAGAAGACAAGACCAATATCATCCCTGAAAATAAGACCATGTTGTGGCATCAAAGACTGGGGCATATTGGAGAAAAGGGCCTTCGAACACTACACGGTAAAGCCATGGTTGAAGGTATGTCTAATTGCACTCCGGATTTTGATTTCTGTGAACATTTCATATATGATAAACAGAATTGAGTAAGATTCCCATCTGGTGCTACAAGAGTAAAGTGGATCTTAGAATTGATACACAGTGATGTGTTTGGACCCGTGCCTGTTCCATCACTAGGTAAGTATGTGTATTATGTTTCATTCATAGATGATTTCTCAAGGTACACATGGATTTATTTTCTTAGAAACAAATATGAGGTATTTGATCAATTTAAAGAGTTTAAGGCTCTGGTAGAAAATCAGACAGAGAATAAAATAAAGGTATTGAGAATAGATAATGGTGGAGAATTCTGTGGAAATGAATTCGAAGAATTTTGTAAGAAGTGTGGTATAGCAAGGTAGAAGACTACTCCATACACTCCTCAGCAGAATGGAGTTGTAGAAAGGATGAACAGGACACTGATGGAAAAATCAAGGAGCATGCTCAGTGGTGTCGAGTTATGACAAGAATTCTGGGTAGAGGCAGTGGGTACAACATGTTACCTAGTCAATCGATCACCTTCATCAGCGTTGGATGATAAAACTCCACATGAGGTATGGTCTGGAAAGAAACCCTCTCTTCAACATCTTAGAGTGTTTGGTTGTGATGCTTATGTACATGTTCCAAAGGAAAATACAAGTAAGCTGGATAAAAAGGATGAAACGTGTATCTTTATTGGTTATAAATATGGTGTGAAAGGTTATAAGTTTTGGAACCCAGAAACCAAGAAGAATTTTTACATTCGAGATGTTGTTTTCAGAGAGGTAAAAGATGTGTCCAAAAAAGAATTCCTACCAATGCAAAATGAACCTGAGAAAACAAATATTGAGTTGGATGATGCAAAATCTGAATCATCTGAAGAAGAGGAAGTAGAAGAAGAACCTCATAACCTAGTATTGAGGAGATCAATGAGAGATAAAAGGCAACTAGAAAGGTATAGTCCACCTGATTTCCGTTCCAATTTTGCTTTATCTATTACTGATGATGATCCCAAAACTATCAAGGAAGCATTGAATTCAGAAGATAGTAAACTCTGGAAGAAGGCCATGGTTGAAGAAATGGATGCCTTGGATACGAATGGGGCATGGGATATAGTTGAGTTTCTATCTGGAAGAAAATATATTGGTAGCAAATGGTTGTTTAAGAAGAATTTTAATGCACAAGGTAAAGTGGAGAAATACAAAGCTCGGTTAGTAGCAAAAGGTTATTCCCAAGTAGAGGGAATTGACTTTGGTGAGATTTTTTCTCCTGTTGCTAAGTTAACTTCTATTAGAATTCTTTTATCTATTGTTGATGCTTTTGATCTTGAAGTGGAATAGATGGATGTAAAGACAACATTCCTACATGGGGATTTGGAAGAAGAAATTTACATGAAGCAACCAGAAGGCTTTGTAGTGAAGGGAAAGAAAGAGTTGGTTTGTAAGCTAAAGAAGTCACTATATGGTCTGAAGTAATCACCTAGGATTTGGTACCAAAATTTTGATACATACATCCTTGGATTGGGATTTGTAAGAAGCAGGGTTGATCATAGTGTATATTCCAAGCAGGTTGTTAATCACTTCATTTATGTAGTGTTGTAAGTTGATGACATGTTGTTGGTAGAAAATAACATGGATGTTATCAAGGAGGTGAAATCACAACTATCCTCCAAATTTGACATGAAGGATCTTGGTGCTGCTAACTTCATTCTGGGAATGGAGATTAAAAGAGATCGTGCAAACATGAAACTCTATTAAATCAGAGAAAATATGTTGAGATGATATTGCAGAGGTTTAATATGCATGGAAGTAAATCGTTCAAGGTTCCTATTCCTATAGGTGTAAAGTTATCTGTAGATCAGTGTCCCGAGACACAGGAAGAAGAAGAGGACATGTCCCATGTTCCGTATGCCAGTGCAGTTGGCAGTTTGATGTATGAAATGGTCTGTACTAGACTAGACATTGCACATGCAGTGGGAGTTTTGAGTAGGTATATGTCAAAACCAGGGAACGAGCATTGGACCACAGTAAAGAGGGTCTTCAGTTATCTTCGTGGCACTACTAGTTATGGATTGTACTACCAAGGAAGACCAGGATTTGATAGAGTGGTGGAAATACATGGCTTTGTTGATGCAGATTGGGCTGGAGATCTAGATCACAGAAGATCTACAAGTGGGTATGTGTTTAACCTATTTGGAGGAGAAATCAATTGGATGAGCAAAAGACAGGCTGTAGTGACACTCTTAACTACATAAGCTGAATACATGGCAGCCACTCATGAAATCAAGGAAGCAGTATGGTTACAAAGATTGTGTTCAGGTATTGGGTTGTACAACAAGCAATGAGATTAGATTGTGACAGTCAGAGTGCAATATTCATGGCAAAGAACCCAACTTATCATTTGAAGACAAAGAATATTGATGTTCAGTATCACTTCTTGAGAGACATGGTTGAGGAAAAGAAGGTGTTGTTGGAAAAAGTTGACACTTTGAAGAATGTTGCAGATTCATTGACAAAGTCTATGAGCATAGAAAATTTCTCCTGGTGTAGAGTAACAGTGGGCATTGTTGCCCTATATTTTTGACTATATAATCCCCTGGACCCCTATATGCAAAGAAAACAACAAGTGGGAGAATGTTGGGTATGTGTTATATTCTTTGCATGTGTGTGTGTGGGTGTGTCAGATTCAAAAACTACGTCTGATGATTCCTCTACTAGTGTTATGTGTGTCATGTGCGTTGGGCATTTACTAGGGGGGTCCTAGGGGGGGCAGGTATGTGCCCCCTTGGTTATGCGCAGCATTCGAGGCAACACCCTGAAATTTTGTTTTCGTCGGATTTTGATATTTTTAGCAGTTTACTAAATTAATCCCGTATTAAGGAATTAGGGTTTTAGTATCTACAAAATACCTAAAAACATTGTATATATTGTATGGTGAATGGTGAAATTTGATAATGAATATAAGAAAGGTTTTCTCGGTTGAGGGTTTCTGGTATAAAATCTCTGTGTACTCTGTGTATGAGACATTGATTAAATTTTGTTTTGCTTAAGAATCTATATGCATTGATTTACTTCATAGGTTTAAAACTTACAAGGGATATTGTCAGGTTGAGATAATTGGTCTCTAAGGTTTCAAATCCTTTCTAACCTGTCTTGATCTCTTGTTAATACTCGACATGAATTCTAGATTAATTCTTCAAACTCAGGTCTGAGTGAAAGAGGTGTATAAGGATCGGTTGTAGCGTTTGCAATGCGAGGAGGTGGTGTGGTAATAGGATCAGGTTGAGAGGTGGTAGCAACTTCCGATGTATCATAAGGATCGAAGTAGCTACAGGTAACGATTGGAGAGCAGTTGGTTGGGGGTGGACTTTGGCCTCCTCTTTCCATCAATGTATAATTGGCCCTCCTTCTAGCGCCATTTGTTGATGCACAGAATTGACCACACATGAACTAAGTGGAGACAACCTATTCCTAGGTCCTTAGAGTAGAACCTAAGCCAGTTGGTATGGTTTTTCTTGAAGGTTTTTATGGCTCCTTTAACCAATGAGGGAATTTCCTCTCGGAGGAGAAAATATATGAGATAGTTTCCTACAGGCCCTATACACTACAATCTATGACTATCCTATCGATTATAAACAAATTTATAATGACTATAAAAACATTAGCTACTTTGTACAAGATTTACAATATTGTAGAAACCTTGTGAAACAAAGGTATTGATTTTTTGAACTAAATATCAAGCAAATAGATAAAGGACTAAAATATTAAATAAACTAATATAGAAATAACTACTTTGTTTTTAATCAAACCCCCCAAAAACGTAAATTTTAACTAATTTTAAATGCAAAAAAGGATAAGGTTAACTAAGTTGATCATAATAGTTTAGTCGAACCTTATGATGAGAGATATACATTTCAAATTGAAATAAATAATCATACCACACCAAATATCTTTATTAAATCATAATAAACCATCATGGTTAGGAGCATAGATTAGACCTAGCAATTGAATCAACTTTCACATCAATGTAATCACCCCTTGTCATCTATAGGTAGGAGACACCTTGCTAATAGGATAGACAATCTAGAATATGAGATCTTATGAAACAACCTTAGGGACAGTCAAGCCAATTTCATAATCTTTTAGTTATGCGAAAGATAAACAATTATGACACCAATCCTTCTTTCATTCAAAAGAAATTAATTACATATAAGTTTCATTATGTGAAAAACATTTCATGTAATAAAACGAACATGTAATCATACAGATTTATCGAAACTATAAAAAATACCAATCATAACAGTTGTAACATGTCCTTTTTCATTTATGCCAAAAGAATTAATGTAAGTTAGAATAATGAATCGGAAAATCAAACATTGATATTTAAATAAAAAATTTAAGATTTATCACAAATTTCAAATATAAACCTGAGATACAATCAAGATTTATTTTGAAATTGACTTATGTAAAATACAATGAACGTCTAAAAAAAAAAACTATTGTAAATCGTGTCTTAAAGACATTCAAAAGACGACTTACAAACAAGTCTTCATAAAATAAGATACTTTCATTGTTTCCACAAAAGTGGAATTCATCGAGTCTTCATTATTCCTCCCCCCACCTCTTCGGTCTCATCATACTCTTTTACAATGAAATAGATTTATGCTCACAAAAGGATCGACCACATAACTAACAACTAAAGAAAAACAATAATCCCTGAAAATTTGGGCAGTAACCAAATTAGCCTAGTGATTCGATCTCATGGACTATATGGGGAGTTCGATAATCAAACTATGGTAACTAATCCAAGAGTTTATAGGTTCAATTACAATCAATACAGATTATAAATTTGTCTCAGCATAGTTCCAAAACTAGTAAGCATATTAACTGATAAAATGAAATCATAACTACATTGTGTTGACAGGCGAAATTGATCGTCCGTCAACTGGGAGAGTGGAACTGGTCCGGGGTTGTCTAAATAACCCAAGCCGTTTGGAATGGACCACCCTGACAAGTTTAACGGCTCCGTTGGCCTCTCTAAGGTCTTTTAAGAAAACCAAAGAGAGAATTGATCTGAGCTAAGTAATCTAAAACAAATAAAACAAACAAATTAAAACTAACTAAAACTAAATGAAAGAAACTAAACTAACTAAAACTAACTAATACACTAATCTAATTAAAACAAACTGCTAAATTAAACTAACACTTAATCTAACTATTCTAACTATTATATACAATCTACTAATTACTATTATAATAACTCAAATCAACTATTTAATTACCAACTGCAATATTACTTATTCACAAATGTACACTATAAACAACCTACAGATTTAATTAAAACCTGCAAAACTCATGTGTTTTCTTCCCTAAGACAGCCAAGAATCTCTTTTTGATTTTTATATTTTATGAAAAAGAAATAAACATAACTGAAATTAAGCGATCTAATATAATTACTAAAATTAAACAATCTAATATATTTAATTAAACTTATATCTGAATTAAACTACTTAATGAAAACAGTAAACAACAAACTAATTGACCTGGAAACGCTCCAAGTCTGCCCTGTGTATG
>JZKD02S2279521.1:104518-147046 GCA_000966675.3 Picea glauca
TCAATCAATAATAATAACGTTTAAAACATATTAATCGGCCAACCCGAATCGGTGAATAACCATATCAACGTGCCATTAAGCAAATGTAAAACCAAAACCATATGTTATATTAATGTGCCAAGTGTATAGTTCAAACCAACATGAAATCCAAAAAATTTCACCGATGCGCCAAGTGTAAAACATTGCCATGACACCAAACTCACCTTTGACCCATGCGCTTGTTGCATAGTCCAAGTTTATAAAACATTGCAACAAGAGATTTTATAAAATCTATAAGTCGAGAGCTCATAATAATAGGATCATATTATAAAGAAAACTTTAATCCACCATGACCTCTATATAATCAAGTATAATTCATCAATCAACAAACTCAATGCCTTATCAATTAAAAAATCAAGTTTGCGCAATCAGAGTGATGATAAACAAATGGACATAGTTCGAAAAATAAACTAAAGGTAAGTACCAATCAGCATATCAATGAGAACATCATAACAGTCCAAATGACGATGGATGAGTTTTCACGCTTTCAGTCGTGAAAACTAAATTGAAATGAATTTACAAATGTCGCTTGAAATGAAAGTGTCGTCTTTTGTGAAATGCGACAGAAATTTGAAATTCAAGAGACATAGGTGTAGGCAGCTTTTAGGGCAATTAAAAAAAAATTGAATTGGCTGCCAACACATTGATCGTCCTCCTAATCTTAGCTATGACAACCACATCATGATCTTCGTATATGCATACCTATAAATGAAAATAGAACACAAATCAACAACTCATAATTTTTTAAAGAGTAGCTACAGAATCTACGATTTTGCAGCTTCTCTAAATCAACAAAAACATAACTCTCAAAACAAATAAATGTAACGAAAATATCAAATAAAATTAATATTACGATATGGTTACTCACCTGGAAAAACTAAATTTCAAACATGAAAAACTATAACCAAACATCACGGCTTCGAGTTGGTCATATTCTTTGGGTCAAATGTGATAATAAAATTTACCCCAGAAGATTGGATCACAACTGGACCATCAACAAATTTCGATTTATTTTTCATTTCTGCAATCTCGATTTCATGTTGCTCAACTAATGATCTATTTTTCTTTCTTAAATGCTTTTTCTCATTATGTAGCTGGTCTATGTTTTTATTAAGGAAATCCACAACCAAATTATACTTTTCCATCCAAAATCGACAATTGGGGCATCGACCTGAAATTTACTCATCATCTATATGTGGATGATCATTAGTATGAATCCTAGTATTAGGAAACCTATCCTTTTGACTTGCCCCAATGCCTGGGAAATGATCAGAACCTATGAGAAAAGGTGTTATATTATGAACAAATTCATATTGAAATTGTTTCTCATATTTTGGCCTGTGAAAGGGAGCCTTCACTACATGATTTGATATAACTTTGTCATCAATATCTATGGGAGAATCAGGGTTTGACAATTTACTAGATTTATTTATGATAATTCGAGATAATTTTTTAGCATGTTGTTTATTCTTAAAATTAACATTGGTTTCCTTTTTTGAAACCTTCTTATCATGCGGCTTCTTGGTTGCAGGGTATTGACACATGGGTTGACCAATTGGTCAGGTTAATTTGTCAATTTCTTGAAGTTCAGATTGTGTCTTAGAATCAACTTGTGACCTATCTTTTCCTTTACCTGCTACAAAATCAATATTATAGTCACCAAGATCGACTCTGAATTTTCTAGACATACTTCGGGTGACGTGAGACATTATTGGCACAAAAAACTCGTCATTAACACAATTAGCATCATCTTGGAGTGCCTAGTTTAAACCACCATTAGACTTTTCATTCTGATCGACAATCAGGTTTTGATGAATCTCCTAGTTGATCATTTCATCATTGGCAATAGGGGAGAAGGGTAGGGTTTCATCTGTAATAACCCCATGTTCTTCAACTTCATTTAAAACATTAGGAATTTCAGGGGTCCCGTGATGATTTCCTTCCATTAAAGGGACATTAACTAGTTGTTTGAGGGTTTCTAAGAAGTCATTTCTTAGGATGAAATTCTCCCATGAATCCCCAATATGAGCAAGTCTATGCTCAATCAAAATACGGATTATGCTGAAATGGAAAAGACTGGTATCATGGTTTTTAAAACCCTTTTGATAAAACTTAGACATCTTAGTTAGGATATTCAGAAGGTAAAATGGAAAATTTAATTCATACCCTAGGAATGCCATTAAAAATCGAATGTGATAGTTAAAAACTAAACCATATTGACCTTTGCATGTGATGAACTGCCTAACGATGAAAACTAGATTCTTTGATTAATTTTTAAGCAAGGTGACACGCATACCTTTAACATGGTAACTCGATTTTTTGGATGCTAGGAGCTCGTTCCATAGGATGTTTTTGACCATGCAATTTTTAAACCATTTTTTTCCAGCAAGTGGAAACCAGGTGGCCTCTGCTATCCATGTCTCATCAACATGAAACTCCAAGTATCCTATGCGAACAATATAGCCTTTGAATGTTTGGGAAAAAACCTTATACAATTTGATGTTATGGCCGTGAAAGGACTGAATGAACTCTCCCCATCCTACCTTCTGCATGAGTGTGAAAGCATCATCATGGGCCTTGACGATTTCAGGGAATTTGGTTTAATTCGAACTGCCAACGCCATAGGTGAATCCGACAGCTCAAAATAGAGTGGGATTTCACTTGGGGTAGGGAAGATGGTGGCCTTGGATATGAAACAAAACTGAAAACAAAAACCCCAATAATTCCAGAAATAAATGAAGTGGGCCATGATTGTTTGAACATGCAGGGTATTGGCACGAAATACCACCATGCCTTGGATTCTAATCGCTCATCTTGTAGGTGGAGAATGGGAAGAGAATGTGAGGGTATGATAATATAAAGGACGATTTACCTTAGTTGATATGTTTTAGGTGTCAATTAATAATAAAACATTTAATCAATCATCCTAAAATAGCGCCATGAGTCTCATAAGGTATTTTCATGACAAAGACAATAATTTCTCTAAGTCTTGGTTGCTAGTGTTTGGTACTATGATTCTTGTTACATGTTTATGTATAGAGCCCGATTGTTTTTAGAGGAATATCCATAGTGATTATCTTAGAAGAATGATTAGATATTAGTTGCATGCATATTACCTTAGGTCAATGAGCTTTAGTGATAATATCATTGCCCTATCTCTAGCATATAGTTATTGAATCCAACCAAAATCAAAGGCAACGTTTGATGTTTGTACTCGTGATGATCGACCAGAACTAGACCTTGTTTTCAAAAACATTCGCAAATATCTGAAATGTTTCCATTACCTTGACATAATGTTTCAGTCATGAAATTCAAAGTTACAACAATTTAAATTATGTTCAAATAGTAATGAATATACAGGACAAATTATGTAAAGTCATTTAATAAATAACCAGATACACCGATTCCCAGTATACACAAAAATAAATTCCCATGGGGAGACAAAAGAAACACGAAAATCAATAAGAAAATACAGTTTTCAAGATGTTTTGTTGATTTATTATTATTGTAAGTAATAATGAGTCCTGGTCAAGACTTTGAATAGTAAATTGAATGATAGGTCTTACCAAGTGAAATTATTTACAAGGGGGCCCCATCCATTTTGATAAAAAAATGGAAGGGCCATATTGTTGGTCCAATAAAACCATATTCTTGAAGTCATGTCAGGAATTCCCTTTTCAGACTTCTACTATTGAATCTCGTTTGTTGGTCCTTTCAATTGAATTGCTCTAGGTCATCGCTTCAGATAAACTTCATAGTCACCATGATAATGTGAAATTATACCTCTGAGGCCAAAATTAGCTCCACGAGCTTCAGATCAATGCCATTTATCCTCTCATTGACTGTTCTAAAGACACTTAACTCGAAATATTCTCATAATTTGGGGATTTCACTCTGGTTCTACAATTTTCCCCAAATCCATCACGATGAAACTTTGCAACAACGAAAATATACCAATTTCACATTGGCTCTTGGCTCATACAAGCTCAATGTTGAATTTAGATCTTTGATACCAATCTGTAACATCCCCCAACTTAATTGAGGAACATTACTATGTGGAATACACATAAATTCAACAATTTTATGATAACTAATTTCATGTAGCTTACTAGCTACAAATTATACACAAATTTAACCATTTTTAGATACCCATAACTATATGCAACTACAACATGTTGAAATGAACATGAATGAAGATAATAAATACTCTACAAAAATATATAAATCATTCTCATTCATAGAGTAAAATGAACAATAGTTAAACTCATAATTTAACTCAAAAAATAGATAAGCACTTATTGTTTTAAAACAATTGTGCAACCAACTGCTTGGGAAAGACGTTCCACCCAAACATAGACTTGTTGTTCCAAATCTCAATAGAAATTCACTCTTGATCTGGGGCTAGGAAATTAACAAAAGAAGGGTGCCTCTCACAGTCCACTCACAACTCAATATCCCACAACCCAATGGTATTCTCCTATAGCTATATTGTATTTCCTCCAACTCTCTTCCTCTTGACCCTCCCAACCCAAGGAATGCATCCCTTCATTACTCTTAGTTCATTGGGCATCCCATTCATTTATCATGGTCTCTCTAGCATAGGTAACCAGGAATATCACTATTGGGAACTCAAGGTAAACTCAATGCTAGGAAAACTACGAGTAAAAAAAACAACAACCACTTTTTGTTACAATGAGACTCACCTAAGAGTTCACTCTTCAGTCCTGACAACCTTTCTCTTTAGTCTTCAACTCTAATTACACTCCAGAATTCTCCCTCCATGGTTTTTCCAACTCCATAGCTCTTATTTTTCCTATTGTCTCTCCTTTGTTGCTCCAAAATCTCCCTGAAACTCCCCATACAAATTTCCTCTCTTTTCCCAAGCAATTTTTAACTCACACACTCCCAAATGTTGATTTCACTCAACCCCATTCTCCCAATAACTATGAGATGTGACTTCTTACACCCACCCTCTTACATTATTTTAATGATTGGGCTCTTATACACTCAAAGACAAAATAGAAGGTATCCCCAATGATAATAAAATCAAGAAAGTGGGTTGAATTAATACCTATAAATGATTCCCCCTTGGACCCCTCTTAGACACTCCCTTCTCTTGTTGAAAAATCAGCCCCCATCTCTGTCCAAGTCTCCCAACACCTGGCATCACATTTTATTTATTAAAATTCAGAAAATACATTTTGCATATACATCACTTGGTCACAGCCACACTTCACATCTACATTATACATTAATTAAACTAGGGATTATAGAAGGGATGTTACATTCATAACAAGATTAACGGTAATATAAAGACACAAGATGTTTGTTATCAAATCCCAAATAAAAATAAATGATGGTTGGGAAGTTGCAAAGAAGAGGGCACCTCTATTAAAAAGTAAATTGAAATTTAATCTTGGGATTATACTTGAAGATTATGAAGGATGGTGTCTTTACAATTATGGGAACATTACAAAGTAGTTTCAAATCCATTGGTTACAACACTAAGGTTTGTATGGGCTCAAGGATGAATACATGAACTTGTTGTTTCAAGAATTACAAAGAATGTACTTTCATCACAAACTATAATTAATAAAGAGATTGTGTAGTCTAAATTTTGGAAGTGTTATTATTTGCATGCCCAACAAAGTTGCATGGATGCATTAAATAGCATGCCCTATACTTATGGCATTAAGAGTTATTATAATTGTTCTTTCTTTAGATGTATTGATGGATGAATTTCTTGTTTCTATTTAGAGGGAAGCTTGATACAATCACTAGTATATGGTATGGATTATGTGGAAGAGGCTATACCTCTTGTAAGGCAATTAGTAGTTGGAGTAAAATACTTTTTTCAATATGAAGAAGGTTGTTTTTTTGTTATTGGTGATTTCCTTTTTCCCTTTTATGTGTGGTTTGTAGTTGGATGTCAACACCATTATCATTGTTGGAACAACATTGTCCTAGGGGGTTACCTTCTCCTAGGATTCACCCATAATATGTCCAGTACTTTGCTAGTTTGTTTGGATTGTTTTTGTGTCACAAATAGACATTTTTATAGCCTCCTATGGGAGGAATTTGTACATGGTGTTGTAATATTTCTCAAGGATCCTATTGATCCAAAATATAATCAATTGTGATATCATCGGTGACCCCAAACATAAACATGCATGAATGGTATTGTTTTCTTTTGTGGTTATTCAAATCTTGACTATAATGTTGATATTTGTAAAAACAACTCAGAATGTCTTGGTATGTACGTTTTCACAATTTTTCATGGTTGTTGTATAATCATTTTGGAGTTTAAACTATGTAGAGTGTTTTGAAACGTCCAATGCTTTGAGTGGACACTCCACCCATCATCGGGGACATCCCTGATGATGGGTGGAGTGTCCACTCGAAAAGTTGGGCGTTTCAAACACTCTACACAATTTAAACTCCATAATGATTATACACCGACTCAGAATGTTTTAGGCACCTTCAGTGGCCCCTTTGGATATATATATATATATCATCAAACATTATTTGGTTTCATATTTGTATTCGAATTTTTTTCCATTGAGTACTTCATTACCTTTTTTTCTACTTGGTGTTTTGCATGAGACAAATATTTTTCTACCAGATATATTGTATTATTCAATTTTGTTTAGAGGAACAATACCAATGGATTCAATCTTGAAAAGTTTGAGTGATGAGTACCAAGCTCATGGAGATGAAACACCTTGAAAGGTTGTGGAACAATTTCAAGATACAAACTTCCCAATTCTTGTAGGTGCATGCATTCTTATAGTTGTTTTACTCAAATTTCATTAGTGGGTATAGTTCGACTGAGATGGGTATCCTTACAAGGTACTATGAAGAACAATTGAAAAATATTATTGAGGTAGATGCTTAAGAGGAAGAGAAAAATGAGCATGAAAAGATAGTAGACACTGCTTTACTAGAAGAACAAAACCAGCCTCATGTTAACCTTTTGCCTTTACTATTGGCCTTCATGAATGACTTCTTGAGAAGCTACATGATATTGAGGTTTATTTTGGGCTTACACAACCTTGGTCCTTGGTTACACAATCTTTGGAGAAGGCACAAAATGGTTCTATTGTTAAGATCCTCACTACCATAACTGGGGAGCATACTTGCATGATTTAAAAACCTTTAGAAAATGATGAAATTATAAACAACATTCATGAGAATTAAAGTGTATCCGGCCCAAATTTCATGAAAATGTTTCTCAATTGGAGCTATTGGTTATTAATAAAGCTGCTAGAATTCAATTGCAGTGGAAAAAACTTTACTTGGGTCATGTTAGTGCATTAAAGGTGTATATGTGTGTGTATTTGCATGATATGAGACAATTGATCCTATATTTTTCTCTACTTTTAATAAGAGTTGCATTGTCCTTGTTTTGAATGATTTTATGTGGGTATCATTCAATGCTTAATGCTACAGGTGCCCAGCTTAAATGAAATTAAATGACATATGAGATAACCATGAATGAGGCGATGATGTGTTGGATATGGAAAAACCTATAACACTGCACAAGTATCCAATAAGTCTTCCTACTTGTAATTGATGTTTTGGACTGCAACCTCTTTTTCAACACTGGAGAGCACTAAAGGATTTTATTCTCGGTGTTTTGTTTGGGTTGAGAATGAAGGTATCCAAATGGTCGAAAAAGTAATGGGGAAGCTTATGGATGATGTGTAAAGGTGTTGGATAGGACCTCCAACTTATCTTGGTAAAACACATGAGCTTGAATTATGTTAAGTTTGACCCAATGCGAGGATGCATTGAAAGAATATGAATAAATGAACTATGAAAGAAAACAAATAATGATTTTGGTGGTAAATATGCTTGACCAATTGAGTGGATGCATGCTTGTATGGAACAAACATTTGCATGACTGAATGACATGAAAGGAAATACCTTCTAGCACTACTAAGGAATTGTTTAATATTGAAAGGAGTGGTATGAATCCCTCACCCCACAAAACAAAGTGAAACTAACTAATCATGAATTATAAAATATATATCTAGTGAAGAGAGTGATTATGAAATCATTAGTTTTAGCACTTTGGTTTACTGGAATGATTGTTTGATTGCATTATGAAATTATTATAATGTTAGTAGTGCATAAATAATGAATGATAGTTTCAT
The DNA here is from genome assembly GCA_000966675.3 of Picea glauca. Classification (NCBI taxonomy): domain Eukaryota; kingdom Viridiplantae; phylum Streptophyta; class Pinopsida; order Pinales; family Pinaceae; genus Picea; species Picea glauca. The sequence continues at coordinate 112,714 of JZKD02S2279521.1, forward strand.
ATTAGTTTAGGTGATGAACAACTGAAAGTGATAAAATTATTAGTGTGTTATAATTATGAGATCATTTCAAGGGTTGTTATAGATGCTGCAATGAAAGGATTATATGCATGAATACTGATAATTTCTTGGTTGATTGAAATTTCATATTGTAGGTAGAATGGTATTAGATATGGAAATGAGTGTAAGCCCATAATGAAGAATGGGTGGTACCACATGCAGGAGCCAAACACTATGACAAGAATATCATACTTGTGAAATATGATTTCTGTATGAAATAAATAAACAACAGATTTTTTATTAAAATTTTCATGATGATATCTCATGGTAACTGTATGTATACGATACAGGTGGAATGATGGATATATCTAGGAAGAAAAGATGATGGCTTCTGAAGTTGAAAAGTATGGAGATGATGTTATTGTAGTAACATTGGAACCCTATGATATGACTTGATCATCATTAAGTAGTGCTATGCTATGTTCGATAAAGATAGAGGGATTCCTTGGATATAAGACTCTATAAGTCTTTGTGCCTTTCCTATGTGCGGAAGACTTCACAAATGATGGATCTATTGAGGGACTGTGTAGTAAAGAAGTGGATGACTGAGCCTAGAGAGTGAGTGACTACAATAAATAAGAGACTTGAATGAATATGTTGTGGGAGATTCATGTTACATTCATGTTGGGATCATGAGTGCATTAGGTGTGTTTGAGAAAATAGTGAGTTGGATGTTATCCATGGTAGCTATATGGGGCAGATGCATATTCATATATATAAGTATTGTACTGCATTGCATACTTTCTCTTGTGTTATATACGTTTCTGTTGTGAAATGAAATTCATAGATTGGATTCATATTGATGAAATATTTAATGCATAGAAATGTCTATGATATGCATGCTTACTTTGATGATTGTTGTAGGCATATGGTGGAATGCTAAAAGTTTAGAGGTGTACCAAGAAAATGAAGAGGAGGTCATTACACATACAAATGAATATTAAATAAATAAATATTCTAGTGACAAAACATTGAGGCAAATGATATTCCAAAGGGGAGGGGATGTAATATCTCGATTTGACTCTCTCAAATATTTTGTATTTAATTATGTTTAAATGTTTTTCAGCATGGATATTTTATTTCCATGTTTTATTTAGCACCATGAGGTACAAATTTGTCAGGGTACCTTGAACATTTTGAACACTCTTAAATATATTTATTTAGTAGAATTATTAAAATCATAGGGATGAGTAAGATAGGAGCACCTAAGGAGGCTATGATACCACAAGTAGGGAAAGGTATGGAGATCTACGAGAATGATTTATGCCTAGCTACCTATGTTTCCCAACCACCTTACCATTAAATTGATCTTCAATCTTCTACGATGTTGATGTTGAGCCTTGCCTATAGTTTAAATCTTCTACGATGTTGATGTTGAGCCTTGCCTATAGTTTAATTGGAGATAAAAGTAGTGAATAACACCATTTCCTAAACCTAAGCCATCACTTCCTACGATCTTGGAAACTTGTTCCTACATTCTTGGAAGCTTGTCCCCTACATTCTTGGAACCAAATCTAATTTGTTTTAGAACTATATTAAACTAGATTTTTCACTCATAAAAAGAGGAAGAAACTCTTGATTCTTATATTCCCCACTACGAATCTTTCCCTTAAGATTTTTGCATATTAGAAGATATGGAGGGGATGACCAGATTGAACAAGAATACAAAAATATTATACATGTTATGTCTCCAGATGTTTTATGCGTCTTATTCATATCTAACATTTGAAGGAATAATTCATACTTATGATATAACCATTATCTTAATGAATGTAGACTTATTCTAAAAGTCTACGTATGATCAAAGATGAGGACAAGGAGAGAAGTTAGGGATGGAGATCGTATAGTGATTTATGGAGATATTGTGGAGATTTTTATGCTATATTGGTGTTATTGGGTAAATCGGTAGATGCAGACATGAACTAATCCCCCTATATCTAGAAAAAAACGAGATGGAACAAGACGCTTTCCCTAAGTTGTGATCATTGAGTTTACTTCCAAAGAAGGAATAGATAACATACCTCATGAATCACTTCCTTATATCTTTTTTGTCCCTGCTTCACTCCAGTTCTCTTCTGGAATTAGATCTGCGATAACAGAAACCAACCAATGTGAAAGAAACAATAGTAGAATTCAATGAAAACCTAAACATGTGATCAAGGAATCATGTAATAAAATACTAATCATTTTATGGGAAAGAGACGTGCCACCGTATTATATTAATGAAAAGTAGAAGATAAAACCGAATTTCCTTGATGTTGCAAGTTCTCTTTTAGTGGTTCTTCATTCCAACACACATATACACTTGCTCCAAAATTCGCATGAAGATAATCCACAAAATCTTGATAGACAAATGGAAGCCTCAAGCATCACTAGGAACAAGATTCTTCACACAATCTTCAACCTATTCTTTCATCAATTCTCTTCTTAATCTTGCTTAACCTTTTCCATGAGAAGCCCATGATTATATAGGAGACATTGAAGTGGTTAAATGGATGAGGATGATCCCACCAAATCATATAAAATTCCCCCCAAAGTATGAGGTTGGAACTCATGACAGCTGAAATACTTTGTAAAAATGAGTGTGTGTGTGTGTGTGTCGAGAACAAGGAGCGCACCAATTGGGAACCTGCAAACAATCAAGAATCCACACAATATTATACCATGTCTGAAGTAGGCATTCCCATGTTCAGACTATAAATGATTGAAATCATAAATATAAGTCATGGCCACCAATGATACACTATGGATCCATGTCATCAAGATTCTACATAGCCAGCAGAATACACTGTGGATCTATGTATTGGAAAACTCAGATACAGACATAGCTATGAGACATACAAAGTGGATCTATGTGTCAATTCAAATCACAAATACTCCATCACAACCTAGATAAAAAATGATGAGATCCAGGGTCTTCAATCCTGTCGTCCGTTAGTACGAATCTAGCCATGTGATTACAGGCGCTGAAGTTGAACATGGTTAGAAACCACTTGATTACCGGTCATTAATGAAAATTGTTAACAAGTGTGAGGGAAATCACCATTGATGTCAATGACTCCCAAGGTACAATAGTACAATCCAACGAGTGTGAATAGGTGAGTTTAAGTCGAACACTCAATGGAATATCTTGATCAATGATCAAGGACGTAAATCCATTGTCGAAAGTGAAGAAACCTGCCATTGAGGCATGCAGGCTCTAAGGCACTAAATAATTTCTAAGTCTTGTTCCTAGATAATGAGCTGAAGTCGACAGGAAAAGAATCATCACAGGAGGGCCTTGATGTATCCCCCATCAAATGACATGAAATAAGGAACATATTTTAGGGTAGATCAAAGTACGAACATGATTTGAAACTGACACAAGGAAGGTCGACATGGTAGGAATTGACAATTGCAGATGGTTGACTCAATAGAGGGCTTGGTTAAACTTCTCTTGAGCATATGAATGATATGACATTGGTCTTGGCAGCATTGACTCAAAGGAGACCCAAGATATGAACTTGCAGAAAGTCAGACAAGAGACAAATGGATTTCCCAACCCGGATTAAAATGATGAAGGGGGTGTCGTGTTCAAGAGCAACGCTTACTACCACTAACACAAATACAGAGACACACCTATTTCCCAAATTTCCCCCCACCATTCCTAGCGAGTACCTCTTTATTTGTATGCAAGCTTGAGGAGGATAAAATATTCTTGTAATGTAAACTCATCCTTCGGATGAGTCCCTCAGAGTATTTTTAATGAACCCTAAGAAGGAGGGGTTCGGTTCCTGCATGTGGGTCTTTCGATGTTTGTTTAATGAGTCCAAAGATAAAAAAACTCAGGGATTTTTCATATTTTGAGAGTCTGAAAACACTTAAAGAGAACTCTGCCAGTTCCTTTTTCGTAAAGTAGTTTGATAGGACCGAAAAAGTGATAAACTATCGCCCATCAAACGTTTTCTTCAAATATTTTTACATTCGTGAAAAGAAGAAGGTCGCTTGGCAATCTTTTCATTTTTATGTAGTGCGAAAAGAACTTAAAGGTTACTTTGTAAGTTTTGTTATTTGTGTGTTACCATGGCGAGTAAAAAAAGATGACAAAAGTATACTCAGTTATGTTATCATCGATTTTCGAGCATGAGAACGAACAAAGACTAAGCTCGAGGTTTTTCTAAAAAACCCTAAAAAGTAATCATACACGCGATGAAAAAGAAAAACAAATCACAAAAACTGTCCATACTTCATGGTTCGAAACCCTAGTATTCCCATCTATGAGAAAAAAAACACTCACGAGACCATTAGGCTGGTAGGTTTTTGAGAAAATATATTTAAATGATATAAAATATTTTTAGAAAATGTAAAAAATGAGATAAATAGAGGTAAGAATTCATTTTCACTATTTCATTTCTATTTGCTCAAAAACTTGTCCAAGAGCCCTTTTTTCACCTCATATTTTGGTGATCGATTGTGGGGAACATAGGCAATCATTCGACGAATGGTTTGCGTGAAAACAGTGAGTACCTCGTATTCTTCCTTTTCAATGGTTTAAAATAAATTTCAATTGGTTAAAATATGATTTTTTGGGTGAATTTTTGGGTCATAGGTGTGCATTGGGGCCGTCGCAGGTGCCCTATATCGGGGCCTGCGGAAATCAAGGATTTTCGTAGGTGCCCAACGGTTCACCTACGGAAACCCCGCTCGGTGGAGTCACCAATTTTGTTATTGGGTAAATTGGTAGATGCAGACATGAACTAATCCCCCTAGATCCACCTGGATCTAGAACAAAACGAGACGAAACAAGATGCTTTCCCTAAGTTTTGATCATTGAGTTTACTTCCAAAGGAGGAATAGATAACATACCTCATGAATCGCTTCCTTATATATTTGTTGTCCCTGCTTCACTCCAGTGCTCTTGTGGAATCAGATCTGTGATAATACAAATGAACCAACATGAAAGAAACAATAGTAGAATTCAATGACAACCTAAACATGTGATCAAGGAATCATGTAATAAAATACTAATCATTTTATGGGAAAGAGACATGCCACCATATTATATTAATGAAAAGTAGAAGATACAACCAAATTGCCTTGATGTTGCAAGTTCTCTTTTAGTGGTCCTTCGTTTCAACACACACATACACTTGCTCCAAAATTTGCATGAAGATAATCCACAAAAGCTTGATAGACAAATGGAGGCCTCAAGCATCATTAGGAGCAGGATTCTTCACACAGTCTTCAGCCTATTCTTTCATCAATTCTATACTTAATCGTGTTTAACCTTTTCCATGAGAAACCCATGATTATATAGGAGAAGGTGAAGTGGTTAAAGGGATGAGGATGATCCCACCAAATCAGAGAAACCAGTAGGATCGCAACCATACAGATGCCACCTCACATTCTAGAAGATTCCCCTTCTAGAAACTTCGTGAAACCTCTTTCCTCTTTTAGCTTTGGAATGCCACCATACCCTGCCTATATAGCAGCTTGCAAAAATCCCATGGGCCAGCTATAGAGAAGCCTACAAAAATCACAGATTTCTGCACTATGTAATATATGCAGCCTGCGGACCCTTTCTAAAAAGAAGCCTTGTAGAGGAGGAAAGAAGTTTCTTTTCTTAGATAAAAAGTCATGTTGGGAGCTTGAACACATGTTTGTGAAATCATCATTAGGGTGACCAAAATAATGTTTAACAATTGGACATCTTGTTATGAACACCTCAATGCTTTATAACAAGGCCTCATGCACTATATTGATGTAAGAGAGTGATCCAGATTATTTTTGGCACGAAATGAGAGTGGAGATGTAATAAAGAAATGCACAAAGATATCGCAGATATCCAATAATATAACATAAATGTATTAGAGATTCCACCATAAACACAGAGATACAGTAATACACAATTTCTATTAATGAAATAAATGTACAGAGACTGTAAAAATACAGAGTGAAAGACTCTCTAGAATGGTGGCAGCTTATCTCTTAGAAGAGATGTGACGGCTACTCGCATTCATAAGAAGATGGTTAAAATGAGGATTTGAAGGCATTTTTACAATAAATAGGAATGTCAGAAACCATAGACATCCAAAAACCTAACCCTGGGAGATGAAGCGCCAAAAGTCATGTGGGCCCCATTTGGGTAAGTTGGTACATCAACTTCTCGAGGTCGTAACTTTGGCATACTATCTTCGTTTGATGCATATGATACATTGTTAGAAAGATATATCCAAGGACTACAATTTTTGTTATAAAATATTGCATTTTAATCTTTTGATCGGACCATGCCCAAAAAACGTCGTTTAGGGCCTCAAAACGGCTTCGAAAGTTCAGGACCTGAAAAACTGCCAAAAATAGTAAATTACCAAAATTGCCAAAAAACTATTTTGAGCTAGTTGGAAAAGGTGGGTGGCCACTGATATCCACCTAGATCAATCCTCCCTCCTTAGGAAGAAATCGTCTCCATTGCGTTGAGTGCCCAGGGGAGACGAAAAAACATTTGTTGAATTTGCATCTTGATGAGTCGCTTGCCTTGTTGGGGAAGTTGTGCTACTTAGCTTGTTGAAGGTTGTCATGAACATGTCGCTATAAGGGTTGGAAATTTTTAACCAGTCTGTCTATATGAGGTTCCTATGTTCAGAAGGAATATTTACACTTTGTTGCAATCTTTTCGACCTACTTCTTTTGGATAGAAGGTGCTTGGGCCGAGGCTGTAGTGGTTGCAGTATCCTTCTGTTTACCCTTTGAACAGATTGTGAAGAAGCTGAATTTTGTAGTATGAGATACTACCTTCCGAAATTGTTTAGGTGGGACAGTAGTTGTAACTACCTCTGGTATTCTGTAGAGATGACCCTTCAAAGTAACAATTACACTACGGGGTCGAGACTCATAAACAACATGGCACTTCCACATATATGGTTGGACCAAGAGAACATCACATACATCCAATGGGGAAACATCACATAATACCTCATCCTTGAAGGGTTAGATGTCATATGACAATCGACACTGTTGGATGACATGAAGATCTAGTCCTTTGTGAAGCCACTCGATGTTGTATGGCTGCGGGTGTGGTGTTTTTTACAATCCCAACTGTTTGATGACCTCTGCTGAGATGAGGTTCTTCTGGCTTCCGCTATCAACAATAAAATGCAGCGGGGTCCCCTTTACCCACATCTATGAATGAAAAATTTGCTCCCCCTCTTCAGGATCTGTTGGTTCTTTTGGTTGAATTGTTGTGGTCGTGATAATAACAGTGGGTTCTACGTCGATGATCTGTCTTTTACCAGTATTTTCATAATCAGATTTTGAATCAGGGTTGGGATCCTTGTCTTTGATCTCGGCCACTAATGACTGTTTCGAGCGACATTCATCAGTGTCGAGCCAAGGGATTTTGTGGAAATCACACCATTTTCTAGTGTCCTTCTTTGTCTTCCCATGAACCTTATTTTCTTGTGGCTTGGACTGGTTTTCGGGAGACTGTTTGTTAGGGTCATCTTTGTCATACTTTGGTTGTTGTGGATTTGTAGACATGAACTCCCATTTGTTCTGGTGCTTAAATTTCTTCTTGATTTTAACAACATATTGATAAGCAGCACCGAGTGACGAGATGTCCAATAAATTCATTTTAGTTTGGATGTATCTGTGTAGAGCCCCACGGTATTTTAGAACCAAATGTCATTCAGAGTATTTGATACCCATATTTGGTGCATAAGGTATGGAAGGTATTGGTGAACTATGGAACTACTTGGCCCCTCTCTTGCTGCAGTGTGATCCATCTCATGTACTGGTCCTAATAGTTTCCAACAGGGTAATACTGTTTCTTTACCGCATCGACAAAAAAATCCCAAGTGGGCTCAGCCCCATATATTCCAGACTCCTTTGTGGAACTTTTCTCCCAGTAAGTTTCCCACCAATGTTTGACATGGGGGAGAGATTTAAGGAGTGTGAAGGTGATCTTTTCCCTATCGAAAAAATTATGAACAGAGAAATAACCTTCTAACATATTTAACCATTTGTCTAGGGCATCCACATCTATCTGACCTTCAAATACTGGAATATCAAAATTAACCTATACCTTGAAAGGAGAGGTGCTTCCAAAGTGGTTGTTTGATGAATATGCGCCTATTTCTATCGAAAGGCATTGTACGATGTGGGAAAAAATCTCCATCATTTCGTCCATCTGTTGCGTGAGAGCTTGCTCAAGCAATAGATTGATAGGATCGTCTACTCCGTCGTTTTTCTTTTCTTCCGCCATGGAGGGTTTCTTGGGTGTGAGAGAGGGATTTTCTTCAAGAGAGACAAGCTCGAGACCCAACTTTCTATACTCGTACCTCGTCGGGGACATGCACTGAAAAATGATCAAGAGCAGCCTTCTCTGATACCACTGATCCAAATTATTTTTCGACACAAAATGAGAGTGGAGATGTAATAAAGAAATGCACGGAGATATCATGGATATCCAATAATATAACATAAATATATCATAGATGAAACAATAAACACATATATACAGTAATACATGATTTCTATTAATGAAAGAAATGTACAAAGACCGTAAAAATACAGAGTGAAAGACTCGCTATAATGGTGGCAACTTATCTCTGAGAAGAGATGTGATGACTACTCGTATTCATAAGAAGATGGTTACAATGAGGCTCTGAAGGCATTTTTACAATAAAGAATAATGTCAAAAACCCTAGACATCCAAAAACCTAACCCTGGGAGATGAAGCACCAAAAGTCATGTGGGCCTTGTTTGGGTAAGTTGGTACATCAACTTCTCGGGGTCATAACTTTGGCATACTATCTTTGTTTGATGCATATGATACATCGTTAGAAAGATCTATTTGAGGACTACAATTGTTGGTAGAAAGTATTGATATTTATCTATCGGACCATGCCCAAAAAATGTTGTTTAGGGCCTCAAAACGGCTCCAAAAGTTCAGGACCTGAAAAACTGTCAAAAAATAGTAAATTACCAAAATTGCCAGAAAAATGTTTTGAGCCAGTTGGAAAAGGTGGGTGGCCACCGATATCCACCTAGATCAAAGAGTGATGTATTATTATTTTACATTAATACAATGTGATATTTGATTGATATTTTCTCTTCTTATGTGAAGTTTCTGTGTGTATGTTTGTTTGTGTGTTTCTCATCAAACCAACAATAATGACATGTATGTGTTGAGGTAATTTGATTATTCAAGGTTTCTTTTACTTCAATAAAAGTTCCAACATTTTTGTCATGGCCAATGTTTGGTTGAGTAGATTTACAAAATCAAATTTAAGTTGGATCAATAAAGATTTCAACATTAATATTAAACATAACATTTAAGGACTCTTAAAGTGCATCTTTACAGAGTGTCAAAGAAATAATAATAAATGAAAATAATTCAAAATCCAATGTTTATATATATGCATACATATGAGAGATGGTAGACTCGATGTGTGAGGATAAATCATAATAGGAAGTTTCACAATTGAATTTGATCCTACTAAATATGGGGTGATATCAACATTGAACAATTAACAATGCATTTGTTCACAATGCCAAAGGAAATAATTTTTAAGGGACAATAATCTGAGATTCATTTTTAACTTATATGCATGCATAGTAGACATGGTACACTCCAAATGGGAGGATGGATCAAAATGGGTAGTTCCACAATATTTGGGCCATAGTAATATATGGATCTATCATACAAAGCTAATTAGCTAAAGTAGAATCCAGTTCATGTAGTCGGGACTAGCCATAATTTTATTTTCCTTCAAGATCAACAATAAACTAGTTGGGATTATTGCAAAAAGGGGCAACAAAGTGTATAGGGTAGTGCTTCTTTGAACATGGATGCATAATAAGCATTGTTATCACCAAAAGTTCCTCACCTAGACAAAAATTGCTAGTCTTACGAAAATACACCATGTATAGTATGGGTATCCCATGCTTACACCAACTTTTCCATCATTTCCATTAAAATAACTTAGGATACCACTTTTCCTAAATTTATTTTCATTTAATAAAAGTCATAAAAAACTTTTATGACTTTTTCCTCTTGAAATTATCCAAAAATGAAAAATAAAAAGTAACGGTTAAAATTGGTTTGGTCAAATAATCATATTTTATTATTTTGACCCTATCAAAGATAACCACTATTTTGCTTATAAATTCAAGAGGTTTTCTTAATTTTTAGGTTACAAAAACATAATACACATAACACATAGATTATCATCGATTCATTTTACACCCTCTCACTCCCATTTTGTTCTCATCTCCCTCATTGTAGCATTTGCACTAGATTTCCTCCTTCCCATTTGAAACCCTTGTTTCTGAAGGAGGTTCCCACTACAATGACCATCTATAGCCAGAAGAGGAAAATAGTAGTAGCCAATGCCACACATTTAGGGAAGCAAAGAACCCTCCCAAAGGGAGGCCACTAGATGATGAAGGTCTTCAAGAGTTATCTCCACATGTGTATACATATATGTCTTGTTAATTGGGTAGTGAGATTTTATTTATAATTTGAATCTATTTCTATTCATATCTATTTTCTCTTGCATCTCTTTTATTCTTACTAAATAGTAGATATCTTAGAGTAGGTTTATTTCATAAATAACTAGGTTTAGTTTTCTAACCTCATTTGTCTGTAGCTTTGTCACAACCACAAAGTTTTCATATTTTCTCACCCTTGTTTCAAATTTGCACCAACAAGCATGGAATTACATTTGAGCTTTGAGCTTCACCAATATAAAATCACAACCATAATGAAACTCATTTGAATGAAAGCATGGTTAGATTGTTGATTAATTGAAAACTTCCAAGCTCAAAAGAACAAACAATGCTTAACTCCTTTAAATGAGTTTGAGGTAAAACAAGAACCAACAAACAATGTGCAAGTATGAATATTGAGGAGATCACTCCAAGATTGTACGAATTCACAACAAGATTAACCGTTAATACAAAGACATGTAATGTTTGTGATCAGATCTCAAAGGCAATTAATTGTAAATTGAGAAGTTGCAAACAAGAGTGCATTTCTATAAAATAAAAAATCAAAATCAAAATCAAAATGAAATTCTACTTGATCTTATCCTTGAATATTATTAATGATGAGGAGACACGGATATAGTAAATCTAAAACATCAATATCAATAAATAAATAAAATAGAGTGAATATGAAATTTCATAAATCAATAAATAAATAAAACATAGTGAATATGGAAATTCATAATATCAATTGACATATTTTTTTGGAGAAAAGGATGATGAGACTTAGGGTTTCTGCAGAGTGGGGTCCACAGGGAAAAGGATGGTGAGACTTAGGGTTTCTGCAGAGTGGGGTCCCCGTTTCGTGATGACAATGCAGCTGCAACCTGTCACCATTCCCCCACTTGTGTGTTCTGCCTCCCTTTAGACATGGCGCCTCAACTAGTTTCAGAGTATTTTTCCTTGGTTTTCTGCAGATGTGGATCTGTTTAGTGGTTTTTGTGCAGAATCTACTAAGCTTGATATGGAACCCTCTATTCATAGCACTTTCTCCTCCTTCCACTAATCCATAGTTGGAATCTATGCGAATCCCTGCAGACATGGATCTCCACTCCCTCAATGTTTACTGCCCTTTATGTTGGCATGTTTACAAGAAGAGTGTTCATGTCATTGATGGCAAGAAAAACAATGAACCAAACCTCGATGGAGTAGAAGACGAGAAATATCAGAAGAGATAGTGGTTTCCATAAGTGCAGATGAGTTCCAAGAGACAGACTCATAGGAGGAGCAAAAGTCGAGACCCATGAACACTTAGAAAATATTCTAAGTTGGAGAGATCAAAATCTCAGGAGGAAGAGCAACAGTGGTCATTGGATCACCCATCCAGAGGACCAACAACCGTTGGATTGAATTAATGGAAGGATAGGATAAGCGGGGAAAAATGATCGAGAATTTGATTATGTGATACCCGTCAATGGTTGGATCAAACCCGAATTCCCGTCATCCATTGGATCACTTTCGAGTGGAAGGATAGGATAAACGAGGTAAAAGATTTGATATCTCATTTATGCGAATTTTCATCGGTCGTTGGATCATTCTAAGTGGAAGGACATGATAAGATAGAAGAGATGCATTGCAGAAAGATCGAGCCATCTATCTAGGATCATGATAGGCGAACAACATTTAGTTCGGGTATAAAGATGCGAGGAGGTTAAGCTCCGAAAAAATATCACTTTAGATTTTTCATTTTGAGATTTGAAATCCCCGAAGTCTGGAGACTCGGAGAGCCAAAATACATCCTCCACCATTGGATCATCCAAAGTAGATCATAGTCGTCAGATCATACGAAGAATATCTCAAGCATCAGATCATCCAAAGTCCTGAAATATCGAAGGTCGAAGTCGCAAAGAGATAAAATGTCGAAGGACTAAATTCCCGAAGTCCCGAATGCCGAAGACCCGAAGAAGACCCTGGTCATTGATTTCCAGGAGGGGTATGTGTCAGAAGATTACACATTCGAGGGAAATACTCCGGGAAAATGCGAATGAAAAAGGTTTGAAATCACCGAAGCCTAAACAACCAAAGAATTTGGGAGTTGTCGATCTACAAGAGGAAAGGTGTCACTAGATCGCAAGCTCCGGGTAAAACACTTGGAGGGAATCTGAGTGAGGAGAAATTGAAATCTGAGAATGCTGAATGGTGAAGTCTCGGAGTGGAGGATAGTCGTTGGATTAAGGAGGACAGATGTCAACAGATCTTCCATTTCGAAATATATCCAGTCAAAAGAAATAAGAAATTGATATTTGAAATCTTCGGAGTCTAGAGACCAGAAGGATATCTCGACCGTTAATCGGAGAGGGACACATGTCAGTGAATTGTCAACTCTAGAAGATTGACGTACGAAGGAAAGAAGGGTTTGAGAGTTGAAACTCCCAGAGCCTGGATTAAGAAGTAAATCATAGTCGTTGATTTAGGAAGGCTAGATCTGATCCACAGACTTGGGAGGATAGATTTGAACCGTTAGTTCAGGAGAACCGTCAAGATTGTGAGATCAACAGTCCCGTCGCATTGCGGGGATTGAAGGTGGGAGAACTTTAAAATGTTGAAGGTGAGCTGCAATCGAAACCATGGTTTTGGAGAAAGGACATGTGGATCTCTGTAGTGAATTGTGGGGCGAAGAGCGGGTTTCCCTCAAACCACCTTTGGATGTGCCCGCAATCGCGTGGCCATGTGAGATCATCACCTAAGGTCATATTGAAATAAGGAGCTAGTACTCGTTAGGCTGAGATCATGAAGTGCCTGTTGGTTAGGCATATGGTCATAGCCGATGGTCACATCAAGGAAGGGGATTAGAAGCCAAAGAAGCCAAAAATGACTGGTTGTAACTGACAGAGAAGACGAAGAGTTACAACTTCTAGAGAAGCCAAGGAATCAATGGATAATGACCATTGATGATGAACATATTGAGAATAACCATCAGGGAAGACGAAGAGTTCGTATGATGATCGGGTAGAGGACTCGACGTGAGAAAGACATGCAGAAAAGATAACAGAGTGTTCTTCTTCGATAGTGATGCATGTGGGTAGGAGAAGACACAATGTAGTAGTACCTGAAGTGGAGATCATAGGTGAAGTGTATAGAATGCAGAGGCAGCACAGAGCATAAAAGGAAGAAGACAAGTTGAACAAAGTAGCGTCGTGCGTTGGAGGAAATATAGTAGAGCATAGAAGGAGAAAGATGCAAAAGTGGAACAACGGATAGAAGATGAAGAAGGAGGAGGAGACTTGGACTTGTAACAGACCATATCAGAGACAGAGCAGGTAAATAAAAGTTTTACAAGATTCAATTAGGGTGGTAGGGTGGTGCTATAGAGGATTGTAGTCCTCTAAATTCTAGTTGGTGCTAGAAGATATTCTGGGAGTTGGTGCTTCCATCTAGTTGGTGCTAGAGAAACCTAGGAGTTGGTGCTAGAGAAATATGAGAGTTGGTGCTCTCTGGAAGTTGTAGCTTGCTATCAGAGGTTGTAGCCTCATATTTGAGTTGGAGCTCAAATACTGTGATGTACATGAAAGTTGGAGCTTGATTGACATCCTAAGAAGAAGAGGTTTTCACCATTTATGGGTTTCCTCAAGAAAATCGGTGTTTCTGTGTATTTTGTGTGATTGATCATTGTATATATATGCATGTTAAGTTATCATCAACATATTAAATAATAATCTAGAAATAATTAAAATGAAAAAAGAGAGAAAAGTTTCAAGCTTATATACGTAACTGATTCACCCCCCCCCCTCTCAGTTATATTTCCAACAATTGGTATTAGAGTTGGTACCTTTGATCAAAAGTAGATCCATAATTTGAACATGACTAGTCATGATGGAAGTTCAACTAATAGACCCCCTCTATTTGATGCAACAAACTTTGGCTTCTGGAAAATAAGGATGAGAACACATTTAATGTCCTTGGGTGATGATGTTTGGGATGTCGTTGAAATGAGATATGTGAAGCCTGTAGTCTTGGCCTCAAAATATGATAAGTTGGAGTTTAGATTTAATGTGAAAGCAATGAATTCCATCCTCAATGGACTTGCTGAAGCCAAGTTTGTCAAAGTCATGCACTATGATTTAGCAAAAGTTATGTGAGACAAGCTGATAATCAGTTATGAAGGTGATGGAAAGGTGAAAGACGTAAAACTTAAGACTCACAGACTAAAATTTGAGCAGTTAAAAATGGATGAAGACGAAACTATCAGTAAGTACTTCGTATGTATAGAAGAACTTGTCAACACTATGAAAGGCCTAGGTGAAACGATAGCTTATTCTTTTCTAGTCTAGAAAATATTAAGATCTCTTCCTGATAGATTTAACTCAAAGGTCTCTGCTATAGAGGAAATAGTTGATCTCAAAACCTTGACACTAGATCAACTTCTTGGAACCCTAACTAATTATGAAAGGAGAATCACCAAAGGTAAATCCACTTCAAGAGAGGCATATTTTAAAGTAGAGAAAAACACAGACTCCGATATAGATGAGATTGAAGCAAATTTTGTGAGAAGACTGAAGAAAGGATCAAGCAAATACAAAGGTAAATTGCCCTTCAAATGTTTCAACTGTGGTAATATAGGTCACTTTTAATCTAAGTGTCCTCACAAAATAAAGGATCAGACATATGACGATGAAGAAAAGAACAAACACAAGAAGGTCTATAAAGAGAATAATTTTAAGAAGAAAATCGTTTGTGTAAACAATGATGATGATCCCTCAGATGATGGAAAAAATGACTCTTCTATTGAAGATAAAATAAATGATATCATGATAATAGCTTTAGAATATCTAAACATTGTAGATACAGGAAGTGAGTTCGCTAATTGTGAAGCAGTAGTAGATATTGAAGGAGAACTTGTCAGTTCCATGGAAGAGATTGATAGACTCAAAGAAAAGAAAAGAAAAAAAAACAGTTGTTTCTCAGGTATGAGAAAACATGCAAGGAACCATCTCAAGAAATCAATATGTTGAAGGTTAAGTTAGAATAAGCTAAGAATATTGAAGACATCCTCAAACAACAATTGAAGGAAGCCAAAACAAAAGGTGAAAAATTGGAAGTTGAAGTAGTGACTGTCAGAAAATATCTAGAGAAATTTCAGGCCTTATATCATCAAAATCTGACAAGTATTAAAGCCTCAGAAATATTAGCCTCCATTATGAATCAATAAAGGAATTCAAAGTTGAAAACTAGTTTGGGTTATGAAGAGGGATCAAGTAGTGTTCATCCAAGCAACAAAGAATCCATCAAGTTTATCAAATCTACAACCATTGCCAACAACAAACCTGCAGAAACAAAGGAAGAGAATCAGCCACCAAGGAGGAGTGAAGGAAAAGCTACCAGAACTAAATCTGTAGAACAAATAAATAATACACCATCTGCTTAAGGAAACCATCAACATGGAATAAATCGACCTACTCAAAGAAGACAACCATTTTCCAAGTACAAATTTTTTTTTTATGGATATTGTTTTTACTGCTCTAACTTTGGCCACAAAGTTGTAAATTGTTCTTTAAGATTTAGACATAAGCAATCAAGACAACCAAGGAATAAATACCTGCCACAACAAAAAATGAGACAACCAAGTAACAAACAACCACAGACTGCAAATCATGTGATGGTTGGGAAAAATACATAGATTAAGCATTACAATCATTATGATCATTTATTCAATGAACCAGAATGTTACATCTACCATAATTATGGACATAAAGTTGTAGATTGTCGCTTAAAGAACTATAAGCCAGATTCAAATCACAAAGCTTAAAATGTTAAGGTTTGGAAGAAGAATGAAGATAACAAGTGTGGAATGGAGTTGTCATCTCAAAGACAAAAAAAAACCTGGTATATTGACAACGGATGCTCCAGTCATATGGTAGGTGAAAAAAGTAAGTTCCTATCGTGTAAGGAAAATAAATTAGGTAGTGTGACCTTTGGAAATGATGCTCCAAGGAAGATCAGAGGTAAAAGTATAGTAATCTTAAGTAATGGAAGAAGAAAATCTCAAGACGTATTATTTGTTGATGGTTTAAAGCATAATAGTCAGTCAAATATGTGACAAAGGATGTGAAGTCACCTTCAATGCCAAGAATTGTAAAATAAATACAGTAAACACATGAGAGCTTCTTTCAAAAGGGGTTAGAACCGAAAACAATGTATATGTTTTGAAGGAAGATAAGGATAAATTTAATTTAATCAAATTTGATGAAAGTTGGTTATGGCACATAAGGCTTGGACACCTGAATTTTGATCATATTGTCAAACTGAATAATGAAGGTGTTGTGAAAGACCTTCCAAAAATATCTAAGCCTAATAACTCTGTTTGTGAATCCTGTCAAATGGGGAAGCTAACTCGTGCTCAATTTAAATCAAAGAGTTTCACATCTTTAGAGAAACCACTTCAAATTGTTCATATGGATCTGTGTGGACCATCATGAAAGGAAGGTACTCGAGAAGAAAGTTGCTTTATGCTAGTGATTGATGACTTCTCCAGACTCACGTGGGTTACCTTTCTGAGAGAAAAATCTGATGTGTTTGAGAAGTGCAAAAAGTTTAAGGCGTTAGCTGAGAATCATACATGAAGGAAGATAAAGTCAATTCGCTCAGACAAGGAGGAGAATTTATGTCAGGAGACTTCAAAATATTCTGTGACAGGCATGGAATTAAAAGAGAATATACTATTTCAGGTACTCCTCAACAAAATGGAGTTGTAGAACGCCAAAATAGATCAGTTCAGCAGATGGCAAGGGCTATGATGAGTGAAAGGGAAATTTCACAAACCTTATGGGCGGAGGTTGTTCACACGACTGTCCATATTCTAAACAAAGCGCATCTAAGGCCGAACAGTGATAAAACTCCATATGAGTTGTGGTTTGGTCGACCTGCATCAATAAAGCACTTCAAAGTATTTGGAATTAAATGCTACATCAAGAATAATGATGATCATTTGGGAAAATTTGATAGTAGATTTGATGAAGGTATCTTCTTAGGATATGCAACGAACAGTAAAGGATATAGATGCTTTAACAAAAAGAATGCATAAATTAGTAGACTGTATTGATGTTTGAATTGATGAAGAAGCTCATGTAAAAGATCAATAGAGAATAAGCACTAAGCCAGATGAAAAAGATGATGAGAATAATGAAGATGAAGAATATCAAATCTCAGAGTCACAAGAAGATGATGAATCAGGTGGAGAAGAGACACCCAGACAAGAAGAGTCAGAACAACAATCAACATCAAATCCTTCCTCCAGAATTACTCAAAAGAATCATCCTGAGAGTCAGATAATTGGTGAGAAAGACAAAGGTGTACAAACTAGGAGAAGGATAATCAAAGACACCGGGAAAGCACATATAGCCTTCATATCCATGGTGGAACCCAAGAACTTTAATGAAGCCAGTAAAGACGTAAATTGGTTTAAATCAATAAATGAGGAACTGGACCAGATTGGAAAAAATGACACTTAGGAACTCATTCCTAGGCCAACAAATAAAAATGTAATAGGATCCAAATGGGCCTACAAAAATAAGATGAATGAGCAAGGAAATATTGTAAGAAATAAGGTTAGATTGGTCTGCAAACGATATGCTCAAATAGAAGGACTAGATTTTGATGAAACATTTGTGCCCGTAGAAAGATTAGAAGTTATTAGAATGTTTCTAGCCTATGCTTGTCATAAATAGTTTAAAGTCTATCAAATGTATGTCAAGTCAGATTTTCTAAATTGAGGTCTAAAAGAAGAAGTCTATATGGAACAACCAGAGGGTTTCCAACTGTCAGATAACCCTGACTTTGTCTGCAAGATGAAGAAATCCTTATATGGGTTGAAACAAGCTCCGCGTGCCTGGTATTACAGACTAGATAAGTATCTTCAAGGCAAAAGGTTCAAGAGAGGAACAATTGACAACAATCTATATATCAAAACAGAGGGTAATGATTTTCTCATTGTGTTGGTCTATGTAGATGACATCATCTTCGGAAGCAATAATGCTTCATTGGTACAATGGTTTGCTTCTGCCATGCAGTCTGAATTCAAAATGTCTATGATATGGGAACTGTCATTTTTCCTTGGTCTGCAAATTACTCAGAGGTCTGAAGGAATATTTCTTTCTCAAGAGAAATGTTGAAAAGGTTTCAAATGGAAGATTCTACACCTATGTGCACACCTATGGTCATTGGATGCAATTTAAGCAAGGATGATGACTCACTAGATGTTGATCGGAGTTCATATAGGTCTATGATAGGAAGCCTATTGTACATCACAACATCCCATCTAGACATAATGCATATTGTTGGAATGGTAGGAAGGTATCAGGATGCACCTAAACATAGTCATTTATTAGCTGTCAAAAGAATATTCAGATACTTGAAAGGAACAATGAACTATGGCCTATGGTATCCTAGGAATCATAATTTTCAACTATCAGTCTATTCAGATGTTGATTGGGCTAACTACGTGGATGAAAGGAAAAGCACGAGAGGAGGTGCATTCTTCTTAGGAGATTCCCTTGTAGCATGGGTAAGCAAGAAGCAAGGTTCCATTTTCTTATCAACTACAGAAGTTGAATACATTGTAGCTGCCAATTGTTGTACCCAAGTATTGTAGATGATTCAAACACTTGCAGACTGGAGGTAAAATATACTGCACCGATCCCAATTCACTGTGATAATACTAGTGCAATTAGTGTGCCAAAGAATCCTGTATTTCACTCCAAGACCAAGAATATACCCATCAAGTATCACTTCTTGAGGGAACAAGTCACCAAAACTATTGTTTCTTTGCATTATATTCCATCCAAAGATCAAATCGTTGATATCTTCACTAAACTGCTTGCAAAATCTCAGTTTGAGTATCTACGCCAGAAGTTGGGCATAACCCTATTATCATGTTAAAATAGTCTATTTGATCAGGGGGAGAGTGCTCCTAGTATATCTGATCAGGGGGAGCACAAAGTCACTCTTTTTTTTCTTTGACATTGATGTCAAAGGGGGAGAAAAAGGTGTTTTCTGTATGCTACAGTTAGAGGGCTAAGAAGAATAGTGTAGTCTTTCAGGGTTTCCATCAATGCCAAAGGGGGATATTGTTTGCATGTTTACAGGAAGAGTGTGCTTATGATTGATGGAAAGAACAACAGTGAACCAAATCTCGAGAGAGAAAAAGACGAGAAAGCTCAAAATAGATAGCGGTTTCCAGAAGTGCAGACAAGGTCCAAGAGACGGACTCACAGGAGGAGAAAAGGTCGAGACTCGTGAACACTTAGAAAATATTCTAAGTCAGAGAGATCAAAATATCAGGAGGAAGAGCGACAATGGTCGTTGGATCATCGATCCAGATGACCAATAACTGTCGGATTGAATTCATGGAAGTATAGGATAAGCGGGGAAAAATGGTTGAGAATTTGATTATCCGAATACCCGTCATCCGTTGGATCAAAACTGAATTCCTGTCAGTCATCGAATCACTTTCGAGTGGAAGGATAGGATAAGCAAGGTAAAATATCTGAGATATCATTTATGCGAATTTTCTTCAGCCGTTGGATCATTTTAAGTGGAAGGATAGGATAATCTAGAAGAGCTGCATCGCAGATAGATCAAGCCATTGATCTAGGATCATGATTGATGAAAAACATTTAGTTCAGGTATAAAGATGCAAGGAGGTTAAGCTCTGGAAAAATCTCACTTCAGATTTTTCAATTTGAGATTTGAAATCCACGAAGTCCGGAGACCCGAAGAGCCGAAATACATCCTTGACCGTCGGATCATCCGAAGTAGATCACAGTCATCAAATTGTCCAAAGAATATCTCAAGCGTTAGATCGTCTGAAGTAAATCTAGGTCGTCTAATCCAGAAAATATGTGGCGTAATCCTTTGGACTTCGGGTAAAGACCCGAAGTAAGCCTCAACTGTTTGATTCAAGGAAATTCCGCAGACCATGTCAAGAAGGACATGTGGTACATCACATCAGCAAGGAAATGTGGCAGACCACGTCAGTGAATGACATGTGGCAACCACTCGGCTCGTGCTAGGTCAATAGGTGGCGTGTGTAATGTTATGTCACTCTGTTTGTGAATCCTGTCAAATCTCAAGACGTATTATTTGTTGATGGTTTATTGATGGTTTAAAGCATAATAGTTTATATGTTGATGGTTTATTTGTTGATGGTTTATTGATGGTTTATTGATGGAAGAAGAAAATCTCAAGACATATTATTTGTTGATGGTTTAAAGCATAATAGTCAGTCAGATATGTGACAAAGGATGTGAAGTCACCTTCAATGCCAAGAATTGTAAAATAAATACAGTAAACATAGGAGAGCTTCTTGCAAAAGGGGTTAGAACCGAAAACAATGTATATGTTTTGAAGGAAGATAAGGATAAATTTAATTTAATCAAATTTGATGAAAGTTGGTTATGGCACATAAGGCTTGGACACCTGAATTTTGATCATATTGTCAATCTGAATAATGAAGGTGTTGTGAAAGACCTTCCAAAAATATCTAAGCCTAATAACTCTGTTTGTGAATCTTGACAAATGGGGAAGCTAACTCGTGCTCAATTTAAATCAAAGAGTTTCACATCTTTAGAGAAACCACTTCAAATTGTTCATATGGATCTGTGTGGACCATCATGAAAGGAAGGTACTGGAGAAGAACATTACTTTATGCTAGTGATTGATGACTTCTCCAGACTTACGTGGGTTACCTTTCTGAGAGAAAAATATGATGTGTTTGAGAAGTGCAAAAAGTTTAAGGCATTAGCTGAGAATCATACATGAAGGAAGATAAAGGCAATTCGCTTAGACAGGGGAGGAGAATTTCTGTCAGGAAACTTCAAAGAATTATGTGACAGACATGGAATTAAAAAAGAATATACTATTCCAGGTACTCCTCAACAAAATGGAGTTGTAGAACGCCAAAATAGATCAGTTCAGCAGATGGCAAGGGCTATGATGAGTGAAAGGGAAATTTCACAAATCTTCTGGGCGTAGGTTGTTCACATGGCTGTCCATATTCTAAACAAAGCGCATCTAAGGCCGAACAGTGATAAAACTCCATATGAGTTGTGGTTTGGTCGACTTGCATCAATCAAGCACTTCAAAGTATTTGGAAGTAAATTCTACATCAAGAATGATGATGATCATCTAGGAAAATTTGATAATAGATTTGATGAAGGTATCTTCTTAGGATATGCAACGAACAGTAAAGGATACATATGCTTTAACAAACGAATGAATAAATTAGTAGACTGTATTGATGTTCGAATTGATGAAGAAGCTCATGTAAAAGATCAACAGAGAATAAACACTAAGCCAGATGAAAAATATGATGAGAATAATGAAGATGAAGAATATCAAATCTCAGAGTCACAAAAAGATGATGAATCAGGTGGAGAAGAGACACCCAGACAAGAAGAGTCAGAACAACAATCAACATCAAATCCTTCCTCCAGAATTACTCAAAAGAATCATCCTGAGAGTCAGATAATTGGTGAGAAAGAAAAAGGTGTACAAACCAGGAGAAGGATAATCAAAGACTCCGAGCAATCACATATAGCCTTCATATCCATGGTGGAACCCAAGAACTTTAATGAAGCCAATAAAGACGTAAATTGGTTAAAATCAATGAATGAGGAACTGGACCAGATTGAAAAGAATGACACTTGGGAACTCGTTCCTAGGCCAACAAATAAAAGCGTAATAGGATCCAAATGGGCCTACAAAAATAAGATGAATGAGCAATGAAATATTGTAATAAATAAGGTTAGACTGGTCTATAAAGGATATGCTCAAATAGAAGGACTGGATTTTGATGAAACATTTGCGCCCGTTGCAAGATTAGAAGTTATTAGAATGTTTCTTGCCTATGCTTGTCATAAATAGTTTAAATTCTATCAAATGGATGTCAAGTCAGCTTTTCTAAAGGGAGGTCTAAAAGAAGAAGTCTATATGGAACAACCAGAGGGTTTCCAAGTATTAGATAACCCTGACTTTGTCTGCAAGCTGAAGAAATACCTATATGGGTTGAAACAATCTTCGTGTGTCTGGTATTACAGATTGGATAAGTATCTTCAAGGAAAAGGGTTCAGGAGAGGAACAATTGACAACAATCTATATATCAAAATAGAGGGTAATGATTTTCTCATTGTGTTGGTCTATGTAGATGACATCATCTTCAGAAGCAATAATTCTTCATTGGTACAATGGTTTGCTTCTGCCATGCAGTCTGAATTCAAAATTTTTATGATAGGGGAACTAACATTTTCCCTTGGTCTGCAAATTACTCAAAGGTCTGAAGGAATATTTCTTTCTCAAGAGAAATGTTGAAAAGGTTTCAAATGGAAGATTCTACACCTATGCGCACACCTATGGTCACTGGATGCAAGTTAAGCAAGGATGATGAATCACCAGATGTTGATCAGAGTTCATATAGGTCTATGATAGGCATCCTATTGTACATCATACCATCCCATCCAGACATAATGCATGTTGTTGGAATGGTAGGAAGGTATCAGGATGCACCTAAACATAGTCATTTGTTAACTATCAAAAGAATATTCGGATACTTGAAAGGAACAATGAACTATGGCCTATGGTATCCTAGGAATCATAATTTTCAACTATCAGTCTATTCAGATGTTGATTGGGCTAACTGCGTGGATGAAAGGAAAAGCACGAGAGGAGGTGCATTCTTCTTAGGAGATTCCCTTGTAGCATGGGTAAGCAAGAAGCAAGGTTCCATTTTCTTATCAACTACAAAAGTTGAATACATTGTAGCTGCCAATTGTTGTACCCAAGTATTGTGGATGATTAAGACACTTGCAGACTGGAGGTAAAATATACTGCACTGATCCCAATTCACTGTGATAATACTAGTGCAATTAGTGTGTCAAAGAATCCTGTATTTCACTCCAAGACCAAGAATATACCCATCAAGTATCACTTCTTGAGGGAACAAGTCACCAAAAATGTTGTTTCTTTGCATTATATTCCATCCAAAGATCAGATTGTTGATATCTTCACTAAACCGCTTGCAAAATCTCAGTTTGAGTATCTACACCAGAAGTTGGGCATGACCCTGTTATCAAGTTAAAATAGTCTATCTGATCAAGGTGAGAGTGCTCCTAGTATATCTGATTAGGGGGAGCACAAAGTCACTCTCTGTTTTCTTTGACATTGATGTCAAAGGGGGAGAAAAAGGTGTTGTCTGTATGCTACAGTTGGAGGTCTAAGAAGAATAGTGTATCCTTTCAGGGTTTCCGTCAATGCCAAAGGGGGAGATTGTTGGCATGTTTACAGGAAGAGTGTGCTTATGATTGATGACAAGAACAACATTGAACCAAATCTCGAGAGAGAAGAAGACAAGAAAGATCAAAATAGATAGCATTTTCTAGAAGTGTAGATGAGGTCCAAGAGACGGACTCGCAGGAGGAGCAAAGGTCGAGACTCGTGAACACTTAGAAAATATTCTAAGTCGAAGAGATCAAAATCTCAGGAGGAAGAGCGACAGTGGCCGTTGGATCACCGATGACCAATAATTGTCGGATTGAATTCATGGAAGGATAGGATAAGTAGGGAAAAATAGTTGAGAATTTGATTATCCAAATACCCGTCAGTCGTCAGATCAAAACTGAATTCCCGTCAGTCGTTGAATCACTTTCAAGTGGAAGGATAGGATAAGCGAGGTAAAATATCTAAGATATCATTTATGCGAATTGTCTTCATCTATTGGATCATTCTAAATGGAAGGACAGGATAGGCTAGAAGAGATGCATCGCAGACAGATCGAGCCATCGATCTAGGATCATGATTGATGAACAACATTTAGTTTGGGTATAAAGATGCAAGGAGGTTAAGCTCCGAAAAAATCTCACTTCATATTTTTCAATTTGAGATTTGAAATCCGCGAAGTCCAAAGACCCGAAGAGCCAAAATACATCCTTGACCTTCGGATCATCCGAAGTAGATCACAGTCATCATATCATCCAAAGAAGATCTCAGGCGTCAGATCATCCGAAGTAAATCTGGGTCGTCTAATCCAGAAAAGACGTGGCGTAATCCTTTGGACTTCGGGTAAAGACCCGAAGTAAGCCTCAACCGTCTGATTCAAGTACATTTGGCAGACCATGTCAACAAGGACATGTGGTAGACCATGTCAGCAAGGACATGTGGCAAACCACATCAGTGAATGACATTTGGAAACCACTCGGCTCGTGCTAGGTCAATAGGTGACGTGTGTAATGTTACGTCACTCTGGGTGATTTATTTCAGGAGTTTCATCACCATCAAATGACAAAATATCCAAAGTCCCAAAGGTCGAAGTCGTGAAGAGATGAAATGCCAAAGGACTAAAGTCTTGAAGTCCCAAACGTCGAAGATCCAAAGAATACCCTGGTCGTTGAATGCCAGGAGGGGTACGTGTCAGAGGATTACGCATTCAAGGGAAATACTCTGAGAAAACGTAAAGGAGAAAGGTTTGAAATCGCCAAATCCCAAACAACCAAAGTAGTTAGGAGTCATCGATCTATGAGAGGACAGGTATCACTAGATCACAAGCTTCGGGTAAAATGCTCGGAGGGAATTCGAGCAAGGAGAAATTGAAATCTGAGAATGGCGAAGGAAGAAGTCTCGGAGCGGAGGATAGATGTTGGATTAAGGAGGCCAGATGTCAGTAGATATTCCATATCAGAAGATATCCAGTCAAAAGAAATGAGAAGTTGAGATTTGAAATATCTAGAGTCCGGAGACCCGAAGGAGATCTCGAGCGTTAATCCGAGAGGGACACGTGTTAGTGGATTGTCAACTCTGGAAGATTGACGTATGGAGGAAAGCAAGGTTTGAGAGTTGAAACTCTTGGAGCCAGGATGACAAAGCAAATCACAGCCTTTGATTTAGGAAGGCTAGATTTGATCCGCAGACTTGAGAGGATAGATTTGAACCGCCAGTTCAAGAGCACCATCAAGATCGTGAGATCGATGGTCCTGTCGGATTGCGGGGATTGAAGGTGCACGAACTTTAAAATGTTGAAGGTGTGTCGCAATCGAAACCATGGTTTTGGATAAAGGACACGTGGAGCTCTGTAGTGAATTTTGGGGCGAAGAGCAGGTTTCCCTCAAACCACCTTTGGATCCTGCAATCGCGTGGTCACATGAGATCAACGCCCAAGGTCATATCGAAAGAAGGAGCTAGCACTCACTAGGCCAAGACCGTGAAGCTCTTGTTGGTTAGGCATATGGTCACCGTTGATGGTCATGTGAAGGAAGGGGCTTAGAATCCAAAGAAGCCAAAATGAATGATTGTAATTGACAGAGAAGAAAAAGAGTTTTGACTGCCAGAGAAGCCAAGGAATCAATGGATAACGACCATTGATGATGAACAGATCGAGAATAACCATCATCAGGGAAGATGAAGAGTTCATATGATGATAGAGCAAAGGACTCAACGTGAGAAAGACATGCAGAATAGAGAACAGAGTGTGCTTCTTCAATAGTGATGCATGTGGGTAGGAGGAGACGTAGTGTAGTAGTACCTGAAGTGGAGATCAAAGGCGAAGTGTATAGAATGAAGAGGAAACACAGAGCATAAAAGGCAGAAGAGAAGATGAACAAAGTAGTGTCATGCGTTGGAGAAAAGAGAGAAGAGCATAGAAGCAAAAATATGTAGAAGTAGAACAGAGGATAGAAGATGAAGAAGGAAAAGGAGACTTGGAGCTGTAATAGACCATATCAGAGACAGAGCAAGTAAGTAAAAGTTTTGCAAGATTCAACCGCGGTGGTAGGGTGGTGCTAGGGAAGATTGTAGTCCTCTAAATTCTAGTTGGTGCTAGAAGATATTCTAGGAGTTGATGCTTCCATCTAGTTGGTGCTAGAGAAACCTGGGAGTTGGTGCTTCCATCTAGTTGGTGCTAGAGAAACCTGGGAGTTGGTGCTTCCATCTAGTTGGTTCTAGAGAAATATGAGAGTTAGCACTCTCTGCAAGTTGTATCTTGCTATTAGAGGTTGTAGTCTCATATTTGAGTTGGATCTCAAAGATTGTGATGTACATGAAAGTTGGAGCTTGATTGACATCCTAAGAAGAAGAGGTTTTCACCCTTTATGGGTTTCCTCAGGAAAATCAGTGTTTTTGTGTGATTGATCATTGTATATCTACGCATGTTAAATTATCAACAACATATTAAATAATAATCTAGAAAGAATTTAAAAAAAAAGAGAGAGAAAATTTTCAAGCTTATATACATAACTGATTCACCCCCCCCTCTCAGTTATATTTCCAACACTTTATGGTTGTCGGTGTTGATCTGACTTGGAAAGATGACGACAAACTTTGGGCCAAAGATAACCTCTTCTTTTCTGATGACACTTACAAAATTTTGTATGAGTGTTTGCGTCATCCCCAACCTAACCAACCTACGATGTCCCCTCCTCAGTTGTCCTCCACACAACTGGCCACACTACAACCCTCAGATCGGATCTCTTCTCATGCATGGAAGCCACCTGCTCTTGATCACGTGCCCGTCTGTTAGCCTCGCATGAAGACAATTGAACTGCCTCCTCAGGAGTTCTCTTCTTTTCCCTCCTACTCTAGAACTCTTTCACTCCCTTCTTTAGTGTCTCCCACGACCCTTTCTTCCCTTGAACCTGTCATCTATATTCAACCCCTTTGCTCATCGTTTACCCATGGAGGTGTTGGAATTAATGGATCCACTGGAGCCAAAGCTCGCGCTAACATAAAAATTAAGACCTAGGAGGTCAGACAGCCTCCCTCCTGTTGTATTCTTGGCAAAGACATTGCCTCGGATCAAGTTTCTAGTCTTTCCAAAAGAGCTCTCGTCGGTAAGTTTTTCTATGCCAAGATGCCTAAAGTTCGCTTATCATTTTGGATGCAAGACTCTTGGAAAACAGTACCGGGTTACTGTCTGAGGGTCAACCTCCTTTCTAAACACTAGTTTATTTTTCATTTCTTGTCGGAAGATGATTTATTGAAGATTTTAAGATTTCTGTGGATACTCGATAGAGGTGTCCTCATGCTTAAGAGATGGACTCCCGGTTTTAGTCCCTTTTCTAAATCCTTTAGCAAAATATCCCTGTGGATGCTCTTACCGGATTTTTAGCTTGAACTTTGGTCCAAACCTGTTTTCGAAGCGTTGGCCAACTCGGTTGGGAAGTTTGTCTATTTTGATGAACAATCTTTGTGATGGATCAACAAACGGGTAGCGTGGATACTGGTTGAAATGGATCTTGACTGTGTACTCCCAGACTCCATCAATGTCTATGTAGGGGATCACTCTTTTTGTCAATCTATTGATTTCTGGCGAGAGCCTTTTCGATGCCATTTATGTTGTCATACCGGACATATGAAGAAATCGTGTTCAATGGATAAGACTGTGAATTCCAGGACTGATTTGGACTAGCTTGACAAATCTCATCCCCAGTCTTTGGAATGCGACACCTTTCTTGCTGCAGATATATTTTTGGAAGGAAGATTTAAGCAATCCAAAGATCCTGTAAAACTACTTAATTGTTATGCTCCTTATAAAGACAAAGAGTCTTTTTGGAAAAAACTCTCTGATTCTAGTCTATTGGATGAAGATGATATTATTATTGGTGGTGATCTTAACTTCACATTATATGCCAGAGAAGTGTGGGGAGAACTACCTCAGATTGATCCCTTGGCTGATTTCTTCTAAAATATCCTTTAGTTCTCGGGTTTAGTAGATCTTCAACCATCCGTAATGGCTCCAACTTGGAGGAATGGCAAGTTCGAGTCTACTAGCATCTCAAAAAGACTGGATCATTTCCTCTTAGCTTCCAGTCTGCTTGAGAAACAACACAACTTCCGTACTTGGGTTATTTCTTCTACTATTTCAGATCACAATCCGATTTGTTTACGATTTGATGGGCTTTCACGCAAAGTTGTGTCCCCTTTCAAATTTAATAGCATGTGGATCTTCGATCTTTATTTCATATCTTTAGTACAATCCACCTAGGACGAGATGCAAAACTGGATTGGCAGATCTTCAATTCTTCTCCTCTGCGACAAACTCAAACACTTGAAGATTTTTGTTCTTAAATGGAAGACAGTTAAGAAGAAACATTTAAATGCAAAAATTCTCTCCATTGAACAACAAATCACTGATCTTTTAGAAAAGTGTCCTTCTCAAATTCTTGAGCAAGAAGATTTGGAAATTCTTAAGTCGCTCTCTCAAAGGAAGAATGATATCTTCTCTGTTGAAGAAGCTACCTGGAGACTCAGAAGTCGGGCTGTCTGGATAGAGAAAGGTGACAAAAATAGAAAAAAAAAATTCATAAATTTGCGTCATGGAGATGCAGTCACAACACTATATGGGACCTAACAGATGAGGACGGAAACTTGATAACAACTTAATCAGATTTTAAAAAGATGGCATTCAATCATTTCAAAGCACAATACAATACTTTTAACACATAAAATATTGATCTTCAACTTGAAGTACTTAAGACTGACCCATGATTCTTTAATGATGATGATAATGTGGAGATCGACAAACCTGTCTTGATTGCAGAATTACAAGAGACTGTCAACAAAATGCCTAAAGAGAAAAGTCCTGGCCCAGATGGCTAGACACAGGAACTTTTTCATAACTTCTTTGATATCATGGGAGAGGATTTACTCAATGTAGTGGAAGAATATCGTATTACAAGTCATATCCTAGGGGCTCTTAATGCAACCTTCTATGTGCTCATTCCAAAAATCAACAATCTGGAAAATTTTAATGACTTTAGGCCCATTGCACTATGAAATTTCGCCTACAAAGTTATCTTCAAAATCATCGCTTCTCGGATCAAGGATAAACTAGCCAATTGCATCTCTAGAGAGAAATTTGGCTTTCTTAAGGATCGATTGATTTTTTATGTTGTTGGTATTACAAAAGAGTGTCTCCACACAACAAATACAAAGAAACAAAACTCTGTTATATTAAAGATGGATTTAAAAAAGGCTATGAAAAATGATAGTTGGCAATTTCGCAGATTACTTCTTGATCAGATTGGCTTGGATTGGTGTGTTTCACAGTGGATTATGAGTTGTATCACCTCGGTAAACACAACAGTGTTAGTAAATGGTGTTCCAACTGATTTCTTTAAATGCCATAGGGGACTACCTCAAGGATGTCCACTGTCTCCTCTACTCTTCCTCTTGATTGTTGAAGTTTTTAGCATACTATTGTTGCAAGCTGTGGAATCCAGAACTTTCCAAGGACTTAAAGTTGTTGTAAGTACATTCATCTCACATCTCCTTTTCGTGGATGACGTACTCATTCTTGGAGTTGGGAAAATTGAGTATTGGTTGACTCTTAAATCAATCATTTGCAAATTTTGTTCTACTACGGGGATGATTGTTAACTACCATAAATCATTTTTTCTTGTTCAAAACATCAATTTGAACCTTAAACTCATTTTGACTTCAGTTTTTAATACTAAGATTGAGTGCCTTGATCAAGGCATGAAATACCTTGGTTTCTCTCTTAAACCAAACAGTTGTAGAGTGAATGATTGGTTGTGGCTACTCAAGAACATTGAAAAGAGGATTGGGAATTGGACCTACAGATGGCTTTCTCTTGGAGGTAGACTACAGAGCATTCCAGTCCATTGGCTCAGTCTTGTAAAACTTCATACTTCCATACTACACCGAGTCCATCTTTTGATCACAAATTTCATCTGGAAAGGGGGTAAGAAAGGAACTGGTTTTCATCTCACAAAATGGCAAAATATTGCCAAACCAAAATTCTCTGGAGGTTGGGGCATCAAACATATCGTTTGGTTTGCGCAATCTTTGGCTGCAAAGTCTTATTGGAGGGGCTTATTTGGTTCAAGTCTTTGGAATTCTGTCCTCTGCAAAAAATATTTGAAAGGTATAGATATTATTTCCTGGTTGCGCAGAGACGAACAAAATACTCAAGACACATCTATAATTTGCAAAAATTTTATGGCCTCCCTATCGATCATCAAAAGATGGCTTGC
This sequence comes from Picea glauca, assembly GCA_000966675.3. Classification (NCBI taxonomy): domain Eukaryota; kingdom Viridiplantae; phylum Streptophyta; class Pinopsida; order Pinales; family Pinaceae; genus Picea; species Picea glauca. The sequence goes on from JZKD02S2279521.1 coordinate 143,268, forward strand.
ATGGGAAATTGGTTCAGGAAATCAGGTTGTCTTAGGCCGCGACCCCTTCATTGGCTGTAGTTCCACCTACAAGATTTATTTTCCTCTTCTCCAGGCACTTAACAGTTCCAATATTTACTCTTTAGCTCAAGCAACTGATATTGTTGATAATGGAACAATACAAAATTGCATGGAGTCTTCTCAAATCGGTATCTCAAATGAGCTCAAAGGCGAATGAGATAATTTTGTTTCTATCTTAAGATGCAGTGGAATTTGTCTAAAAAATGAAAATGATAAACTTGTCTGGTCCTGGAATAGATCAACAACTGAAGATAATATTTGTGGAAGTGGAATATATATAAAAATCTCCTATGCTCACACAGACAAAGCACATTTTGCTAGAAGTACTGGAAATAATATGAAAGAAGAGCTCATGGGACTTTGGGGACTCCTACTACTCTCTTCCTACTTTTCTATAAAAAATATGATGGCTCCAAGAGACTCTAAGGTCACTATTGATTGGATAAATTCCAAATCCAATTTGAATTTAATTTATCTCAACACCTGGAAAGAAAAGATCAAATGCTTAAATAATGGATTTGAATCTATCAAATTCATGCACATTCATAGACAATTCAACAAGGTTGCAGACAGTTTATCTAAGAAGGCACTCAAAGACATTTATGGCTGGCTTTTTTATGAGGAAACTGTTGAAGAAACTATTGTAAACATAGGAAATTTTACATTTTCTAGTGTGGAACTATATAGATACACTTTTTTTGACAAATTTTACAAATGTCACTAATTTGACATTTTATATATACTACAATGTATAAATGTGGAAGGAAGAAAAAACTACAGATATCAATACCTTCTAAATTCATTTGTAACAGAAAGTTTCATTTAATTTTAATAAAATAACAATGAAACTATTGTTTTCACGTGACTTTGTTTTTTAAAATTTCTAAACATAATCATTAATTTATTTATTATAATGTCTATACACATTTTACTTATTTATATTTATAAACTTAAACTTAATAATAAACGCCTTTGATTTTTTCCACGGGAAGTTTTCTCGTTTATATTCATCAGTATATAAAGTGTTTACAGAGTAGCATTACAATATCCATCCCGGAGACTCGGTAGGGTTCGACCACAAAACCTCCTCCCATCTCTTGGAGAAAGGTACGCTGAGCTGTCTCACCGGGCTTGAACGCCTTTGAGTTGCATAGTAAATATATTATTATGACATATTTTGTATGTGTCACTATATATATATAGGTGGATTTTAGTCTATGTGCATGGTTATCATTATGAATATTTTGTATGTGGCATTAAAAATATATATGCGGGTGGATTTTATTCTATGTGCATGATTTAATAATGAGAAAGTCGTCACCACGTGCATGGTTTAATAATGAGAAAGTCATCACCACTATACTTTGATTCATGTACATGGTTTAATAATAAAAAAGTCATTCTTAAAGTTGATTGTTGATTTAGGTGTATTTTGATTTATGTACTTGATTTAGGTGTATTTTGATTTATTTAAATGGTTTAATAATAAAAAAGTCATTCTTAAAGTTGTTACTATTATTAAATCTATTTATCAAGAATATTTCAAAATAATAAATTTTGAGATATTTTTATAATTTGGATGGTTTAGTGAATTTAATAATTAAAAATATGATATTAAGTTTGATAATTAATAATATGAATTTATAATTTAGATGGTTTAGTGAATTTAATAATTTAAAATATAATATTAAGTTTAATAGTTAATAATATGGATTTTTTTTTATCATATGTTAAAATTAAATGTAAATTTTTTATATTAATATAAAATATAGGGGTAGGGTATGTTACTTCCGTAGATTTTACCACTTATTTAATGATCTACGTGTACTTTGATTTATGTACATGGTTTAATAGTGAAAAATTAATTCCTAAAGTTGTTGCTATTATTATAATGAATTTTGAGATATTCTTTATAATTTGGATGGTTATATGTAAGTTTTAGTGAATTTAATAATTAAAAATATGATATTAAGTTTAATAGTTAATAATATAATATTTTTTTATTATCATATATTCAAATTAAATGTAAAATTTCCACATTAATATAAAATATAACAAGATTAATTAAAAAAAAATATGATATAAAATATAAAGAAAATTGAATGAAAAAAATTAAATTAATTATTGTAGCTAAAACTTTGTGGTGAAAACTGTGTAAGTGTTTATGAAACTTTTACACAATTTTCTCCACAAAGTTTTAGCTATCATTATGACTAACTGTGAAAACCTACATAAACATACAAATTAATTATCATAATTTCTTACTTTATTTTCTTAATAATATATAATAAACACAAACCCTAAAACCTAGCAACTACAACTACTCTGAAAATGTCATGACCTTTATGTTGTAAGAAACCAAAACCCTTGCAAGTACAACTACCATGAACCCATTATGAACGTCCTACAACTACTCTGAAAATGTTATGATCCTTATGTTGTAAGAAACCAAAACCCTTGCAAGTACAACTACCATGAAACCAAAACCCTTACAAACACAACTACCATGAAGACATTATGAACCTCATACAACTACTCTGAAAATGAACTACTCTAAAAATGTTATGACCCTTGTATTGTAAGAAACTAAAACCCTTGCCAATACAACTATCATGAAACCAAAAACTTTTACAAGTACAATTACCATAAAAACATTATGAACCTCCTACAACTACTCTGAAAATCTTACAACCCTTATATTATAATAAACCAAAAGCCTTACAAGTACAACTTATGTTGTAAGAAACCAAAAGCCTTACAAGTACAACTACCATGAAGACGTTTTGAGAAATAGCTTTATCGTAATGAAAGGAATGGTCGGTGGGGAAGAGGGATTATAAGATGACAGGCTGTCAACGGACTGGTAGGTGGGGAAGAGGCGTTACAACGTGCCAATCTAACAGAATGGTAAATGCCGAATATTTAATATTATCCATCCCCGATTCCTAATCCCTTACCTATATGTATAACAAAGCCCTCAACTTCCAAACAGCCGCGTGTTCGAATCTCGTCCCCAAAATTTTGGGACATAAAAGTAATGAAGTCGCCGCAGAGGGCTGGGCCGGCCACATGTTGCCGCTGTTTGATTTTGATTGCCGCTTTATTATCTATTTGCTGTTGCTCTTTGATTCAGCGATGTGAGGCGGAGACGGCTTACCAAGTACTGGAGGAATATGGTTTCCCCATCGGACTTCTGCCCAGCAATGTGGAGAACTACACACTGGACAGCTCCGACGGAAGCTTCGAAGTGTACTTGAGCTCATCCTGCAGTTACAAAATCGATTCCTACAAACTGACCTACAAAGAGAAAATCACGGGCGAGATCAGCACCGATACCCTGAAGGATATCGATGGCGTCAGTGTGAAGGTGTGGATCTTCTCTTTCAGCATCAGTAAAGTTATTCGGGAGGGCACGCAGTTGAAGTTCTACGTGGGATCAATTAGCAAATCTTTTCCTGTCAGTAATTTCGACGAATGTCACGATTGCGGTTCCAGCTTTGATCGTTTTGGTAACTTCTATCAGCTCCTTCAATCCGCGTAGGATTCTGGGCCTTTTGTTCTTCCGTGAATTAAAGTTCGTGTAGGTCAGTAATATTTTTTCCCAGATTTAGCAGAGAGCCCGAGGAATGGTATGGACAGGCCTGTATTTTGCTCTGTGTTCGTTTCTGTAGGAACTAATGCTACGCGGCGGATTTCCTCATACCGCCTTAAATAGGCCG
>JZKD02S2279521.1:150803-168710 GCA_000966675.3 Picea glauca
CATTTCTCTATTTTTTTCTATCGAACCCCCTTTACCCTTTTTTCCCCCCTTCCTCTCACTCTCACTCTCTCTCTACCCTGCCTGCCCCTCACTGTCTCTCACTCTCTTTTTCTTCCCCTCTCCCCCTCTCACACTCTCTTTCTTCCTCTCTGTACACCCTCCCTCCCTACATTGCAAGGAAATAAATGGGCTTGACCTAGACATGTCAAGACCTAGACCTAGACCTAGACATGGAAATACTTAGACCATGACCTAGACCTATACGATGACCATTACGTAGACCATGACATAAACGTAGACTGTGAACTATACCATGACATAGAGCTAGAGATATATTTATACCATGACCTAGACCTCCCTAGCTCCATCTAATCCTAGGCATAACATATACTCAATCCTTAATGCCCTCCACACTCGAGCCCTGAGTGCACTATGCATATACCTCTTATTAAAGGCCCCACAACCCTTTCACCCACACGACCCACATCTTGGTTCTCTAACCATTGCTCTATGCTTGAAAACAATTTTAATCCTAACCCATTAGGTCCTATTTGTACCCATACCTCTATACATATTTATTCATAAATAAGTTTGGTCTATAATAAATTCTATATCTGTTGCATAAAGAGTGCGCACGTGCTCTTGTGACTTGATAGACTTGTAGTTGTTGTTCGTTTATGCCTAGGAGGAACACACAAATGTTCCCACTGGGCATTTTTTAGTGTCAAGCACACTACACTACCTCATCTATCTCAAGCCCAACACATATTTCTGGACATCTAAACACAAAAATAGTGCGCACATGCATGTTTTTTCTTATTTTAGTATTGATGTTTGATTCATAGACAATTTTGTGCTATTGTGATACCATTGTGGGAAGAATTGGAAGAAAATTTTGTCCAAGTGGAATTGTAATTTTTGTTTGTATCTTCTTAGAATTGGAAAACAAATTTGTCCAATCGGAATTGTTGTTTTTGTCTTCTTGTGTCTTCTTGGAATTTGAAGAAAAAAATGTCCAATTGGAATTGTTAGTTGTGCAATACCAAGACAAATTTATCCAATTGGAATTTGAATTGTTAGTTGTTTTCTTGTGTAAAACCAAGAAAATTTTTTTGTCTTCTTGTCTTCTTGGGGTGTTTAGAAGGAAATTTTTCTCTTTAAACATGAAGAACTGAAGGATTTGGGAAAGAAAGTCCTCAAGAAAAGAGAAATCGATTGAAAAGGTAGGGGAAGAAAGAGAAAAAGAAAATTTACATATGTCAAAGCATATTCTTTCAGAAGAGACCAATCCAATTTCTAGCGAAATAGATGTCATTGTTGTTTCTCCTCCATCACCACAAGAAAAACATAAGAGTTCAGTAGAGACCAATCCATCTAGTATCTCATCAAAACAACTTGTTGTGGACAACCATATGATGGAGGATTTGCTTGGAGATGATTATACAATGGATGAAATTAGAGAGACAACTTGTGTACAACATTGTGGTGAAGAAGTTCTTGTGGTGCAACCTCTTGTTGGACAATCAAACATTCAGAAACTAGTCAATCCCATGTACACTCTCCTCCCAGACTTGATCTGCCAGTGATTGAAGGGGAAATAACTGCAACATTGTTAACCCCACAACAAGGAGGTCAAGAGTGCTAGAGTAGGGGTTCATCGTCCCTACCTAGATTGAGCACTGTGCGGTGAAGAAATCCTAAACACATTCAGGTCAATGAAAGTGGTCTAGCATCACTTGAAGGTAAGTTACTTAACTGTACTATTCATTATCATTCTTATAAAATCATTAAAGAAGATTTTGAACCAAAATTTGGTGCTGCTAAATGTCAATTATTTTTCGTTGTGTTAAAATATAGAAGTTTGACTGATGTTAGGATGAATTTAGGCATTAAAACAGTCAAAAGTTTAGAAACAAGTCATCATATTGTTAGAAACCTTGTAGATTATTTTCAAAGAATTGGTAAGATATCTCGTTCTAAAGACTGCAATGTTGTCGATGTGTCTTGTCATAATCAATTGTTAGCAAGATCACAAGAAAATATCATTTGGTACAACAAACATCACGCCTCATGAAATGCAATGTCAAAACCATTATAAGGTATTCTGATAGATGAGATAGCCTTGAAAAAGGTGGCCCAACAGAGTTGTGGGCCTTCACTGGTAGACTACCTCATTCTGACATGAAGTTAATTGGAGTAGTTAAGGGACTAGTACGATATTTATGGCATGAGAACATTAGGCCTTCTTCTAACCAAAACGATGTACTAAAATTGAGAAGGGGATCTAGGGGTTGTGAACCCCATATTAAACACTTTCTTGACATTACACAAACATAATTGTATGAGAGATTCAAGACAATACATAGTAAACTTAACTTGGGCTAAAGATCTTTCCATAAATGCAAGCCTTGGTATGTTCAAATAAACACAATTCATAACACATGTTGTATATATCACATTGCGTATGGTTATTATTATGACACACACACATACACACACACACACACACACATATATTGTGTTTTGCATAACACCATTTTACATGAATGCTCAGTTATATGTCCATCGTCATCATCTAGAGACTTTATTCACAACATCTTGTGTACAAGACTAGAGGGTTGTACATTTTATCAAAAAACTTGCTTATATGGGACATGCCCCAGTTGCGATGGAATGCCATTACCGAGAAAGGGCATCCATGTAAGCAATGAGTATGAATTAGGGAGGAGGGAGGTTTCCTTGCAAAGCTTTAAATATGTCGCATATGATATTGATGGAGGACAAGAAAGAAAAAATATACAATCGGTGACTTCCCAAGTACGGGTATGTGACTTCATGAAGGACTTCATCAAAAAGACACGACATTGTGTTCATCATGTCCATGTGGCTAGATGGAAGGATAAGCATTTTAGAATATGAAGAGATACATTTCCCATTGGTACTATGTTATCAATGGTTGATTTTGCATAGAACTACCCCCTTCAACCACAAAATGAGATTCAAAGCCAATATTATCACTCATAATAGGTCAGCATAATGGTACATATTACATACAGGCATGGGATGGATAGTAGTGAAGAAAATAGAGTTATATTGAAGGAATGTCACTTCTACATAAGTGATGATCAGTGTCATGACTTAGCCTATGTACAACATTGCTTTCAGTTGTTTTAAAACCACCTTAAGAAGAAGAACATGTAGATGGATCAACATTGGATTTTTTCAGATGGTTGTGTGGGCCAGTTAAAATATGCTCATGTATTTCAATGGTTGTTTATGTTGCAAAAAGAAACTCAAGGTACCACACATTTGGAATTATTTTTAGTTCAAGAATAGGAAAGGGGAGCATGATGGAGCAGGTGCATGCATAAAAAGAGTGTTACAGAGGCAAGAAATGAAGTTCACAACTACTTCCCTCATTCGAGATGTGAAATCCATTGTTGAAGTTCTTCAATAATGGAAGAGGGAATAGGAACTTGTGAAGACCAATCACATAGAAAAGGACATGTACATATATATTTTTGGGAGGTGGTCAATGTAGATCGATCACAATGGTATGAATGCAAAAAAATTCAAGGAAATCATGGATTCCATTCAGTTAGAACATTAGATAATGAAATAGTTGAAATATGGACGAGAAAATTCTCTTGTTTTTGTGTTCCATGCAGTAGTAATGAATGTGATGATTTTGAATTGACATAATGGGTTGATAGATGGGATTGTGTATCACTCCCCATTGGTCAACATATAACTATGGAATTATCCCAGTTGGAGGAGGACCAATCAATTATTTCAGTTGATTATGATCATGTCTCAAATCTCGTACTACCAGGTTTGTTGAAACCTTCTATTAAATTTTGAATAACTAGCACTAATGTTTTATGATTTGGTCATTTAGTGGACTCACATGTTGGGATTCCATTTTTTGCAGGGCACATATATGAAGTGGTTCCTCCGAGAGATAATGAATGGGGCACTGATTATTGGTTGGCACATTTCTTAGAGGGAAAACAGACCCTCATGCGATCAATAATAGACTCCGATGGCATTGAATTTCCGATTGGGTCAATGGTTATTAAAGGAGAATATTTGACATAGGATGAAAGAACATGAAAGAAAGGTGGTTATGTATTTCAATATTATAAACCAGGTCAAATCGTACACCACTTTACGAACTTGGTTGTTGGTACAAACCTCCAACTACAAGCAATTCCAAGTAAGAACTCATCAAAGGTATGTTAATTCTTACCTTACTCTGAGCATGAAAAGTTAATGTAGATCATCAGTATTAGAAGTGATCCTGATGGTCTACTTGAAATACCATAGGTATGTAAAAGGAATAATTGAAAAAATATTTTAGATTTATGAATTATTGAAATGTTGGGTTCACTTTATGGTTGTTATGGTATTATTTTCTTGCTCCATTGAAATGTCATGCCTTGCCATTCCTTTCCATGCCATGCCATTCCTTTCCTTTCCATGCTTTGTCATGCCATGTCTTGCCTTTCCTTTCCTTTCATTTCCATGCCATGACTTACCTTGCTTTCACTTTCCATGCCATGCCAAGCCATGCCTTTCCTTGCCTTTTCATTCCTTGCCTTGCCTTTCCATGCCTTGCCTTCACTTGTCTTAACTTGCCCTGCCTTACCTTGCCTTGCCTTGCATTCACTTGTCTTAACTTTCCATGACTTTCCTTCACTTTCCTTACCTTGCCTTACATTGCCTTCAATTTCCTTTCCTTTCCATTCCATGCCATGCCTTTCCATGCCATGCCATGCTTTTCATTTCCTTCACTTGCCATGCCATGCCATGCCATGCATTTCTTTTCCATGCTATCTTATTCCTTTTCATGTATTGCCTTGTCATGCCATGTCTTTCCATGTCATCCCATGCCTTGCCTTTCCATGCCATGCTATGCCATGTATTTACTTTCCATTCCATGCATTTCCATGTCATGCCATGACTTTCCTTGCCTTTCCATGCCTTTCCATGCCACACCTTTTTGTGCCATGCCATGTCTTGCCATGCCTTTCCTTACATTCACTATCTATTCCATTCCATGCCATGCCTTGCCTTTCCATGCCATGTCTTTTATTTACTTTTCATTCCTTTCCTTTCCATTCCATGCCATGCCATTCCTTGCCATGCCATGCCATGCCATGCCTTTCCTTGTCTTTCCATGCCTTGTGTTGTGGGTGGGAAATCCCTCCTACGGACTAGCACTAAGGGTTTTATCATGCATGCAGAAATAACCTAAATATTCTTACTTTTACCATCATCCCATGCCTAAACCCCATTACTCATATGTAAATACAAGGATCAAGAGATTAAGTCAACGTACCTTATTTTTCGTGTTTGATGTCGATCTGCTTTCGCGCTTGGTCATTCTTTGAATGCAACTCTCCTCCCAATGCTGACCTGTATTCACTAAAGAAAAACAAAGAACTCCACATGCATTTGATCTATGAACTAATGGGTTAGAGATTTAATCAATCATACAATCAATATTCCAATAATGACAATCTCATATGGCAAGATGGGAAAAACAATTCTTTTATTAACTTCACAATGATACCTTACAATGATAAAGTCGGCTACTGCTCCTCAATCCTAGTCCTGGGCTCTTCTTACTCTATATTCCAACTGCTTTTCTCTATACTTCTCTTTGCACAAGGATGGCTAAAGGTTGGGACAAAGGGAATGCTCAATCGGGTATAGTTTCTTTACTATGATTCTCCTCATTTCAAATGGGATCCCTAACCCTTCTTTTATAAGTTAGAAGAATCTAGGTATTTGGTCGAGTGATCGACCATGCATGGTCGAAAGGTTTAGTCAACTTACCCAAAGTTGTGTGTTCTGTCAGCAACTTTCCCTTTTTTGTGCTTTTGTAGGTACATGCGGGCTTTCTTGGGTAAGCTAGCGTGTACACGTGTGCAGTAATGGAGTAGGGCGCGTGGGTTTTTATAAAAAGGGTTTTTAAGAAGAGTTGTTCAACTGTGTTTTGGCAAAGAAGGAATCTAATATGGCCTAATGTCAGGTAAGCATGTCTGGTGCAAATTAGGGTTATAACACCTTGCCTTGATTTCACTTTCCATGTCATGCCATGCCTTGCCTTGTCTTTTCTTGCCTTGCCTTACCTTGTCATGCCTTGCCTTCACTTGCCTTGCCTTGCCATGCTTTACCTTGTCTTTCCTTGCCTTTCCATCCCATGCCTTGTCTTATTATTCTTGACATTGACTTGTCTTGCCATGCCATGCCTTTCCTTTCCATGCCTTGCCTTGTGTTTCCTTTCCAAACCATGCCATGCATTTCCATGCCATGTCATGCCTTTCCTTTCCATGCCTTACCTTTCCTTCAATTTTCATGTCATGCCATGCCTTTCCATGCCATTCCATGCCATGCCTTGGCTTACCATGCCATGCCTTGTCTTGCCTTGCCAAGCCATTCCTTTCCTTTCCATACCTTGCCTTTCCTTCAAATTCTATGCCATGCCTTGTCTTGCCTTCATGTTCCATGCCATGCCATGCATTGCCTTGCCATGCCTAGCCTAACAAGGTGTTAAATTGAAAAACATATGTAATAAGAAATGAGAAAAACTCTAGTGCTAGAGATCCTCCAACAAACGGTTGTCCTGAAAATATAATGACATCAGATGTTCCTCACTAGCTGAAACCTGATGCCCTAGATCCAATGCAACCGATGGTTTTTCCATCCGAGTCCTGGTTTGAGTTTTATCATGAGTTTAAAATTGCCTCCTCAAGTCATTCAAGGACATGTCAACACTTTGGTCCAGGGGCATAAAATCCAAACCGAGCAGCATAACGGAGTTCTATAATCTCTTGCACGTATTTTTTTCTAAGGCCCATGTGACTACACTAGTTTCAATTTCCCAACATAGTGTTCTTGAAAATTGGCCTCTCGTTTAGAAATTGCACTATGCCTCATTGAGAAAAACCCTAGTGCCAGAGATCTTCCAACAAAATATTTTCTTGTCAATGGAATGACAACAGATGGGCCCCACTCACTGAAACTCGGTGCCCTGAATCCAATGCAATCGACGGTTCGTCCATCCGAGTCTCAATTTGAGTTTTATCACGAGCTTCAACTGGCCTCCTCAAGCCATTCAGGGACATGCTGACACTTTGGTCCAGGGGCTTAAAATACAAACCAAACAACATAAAGGAGTTTCGTAACCTCCTGCACGTCTGTTTTTCCAAGGCCTACGTGACTACAATGGTTGCAATTTCCCAATATAGTGTTCTTGAAAATATACCTCTCATTCAAAAATTTCACTATGCCTCATTGAACAAAACCCTAGTATCGAAGATCCTCCAACAAATGATTTTTCAGTTAATGGAATGACAATGGATGGGCCCCAATAAATGAAACCTAATGCCATTGATCCAATGAAACCGTCGGTTCGTCCATCCGAGTTCCGATTTGAGTTTTATCGCGAGTTGCAACTCAACACCTCAATCCATTCAGGGACATGCCGCCACTTTGGTTTAGGGGAATAAAATCCAAACCGAGTAGCATAACAAAGTTTCGTAATCTCCCATATGTTTATTTTTCCAAGGCCCACGTGGCTACACTACCCACAATTTCCTAGCATAGTGTTCTTGAAAATCGACCTCTCGTTCAAAAATTGCACTATGCCTCATTGAGAAAAAACCTAGTGTCGGAGATCCTCGAACAAATGGTTTTTTGTTATAGAATGACAACGTATGGGCTCCACTAGTTGAAACCCGATACCCCAGATCCAATGCAACTGACGGTTCATCCATCCGAGTCCTGGTTTGATTTTATCGTGAGTTGCAACTCACCTCCTCAAGCCATTCAGGGACATGTCGACACTTTGGTACATGGGCATAAAATCCAAACCAAGTGGCATAACAAAGTTCTGTAAGCTCTTGCATGCCTATTTTTCCAAGTCCCACATTACTACACTACCCACAATTTCCCTGCACAATGTTCTTGAAAACAGACCTCTCATTCAGAAATTTCACTATGCCTCATTGAGCAAAACCATAGTGCCAGAGATCCTCCAACAAATGGTTTTATGGTCAATGAAATAACAACGGAATGTCATGGGATGGTATGTGAAAGAAACACAAGGCATGGCATGTCAAGGAAAGGCATTTATTGTAAAGGCAAGGAAAGACATGGAAAGGAATGGCAAGACATGGCATGGGATGGCATGAAAAGTGAAGGCAAGGCAAGTCATGGCATGCGAGAGCAAGGCATGACGAGGTAAGGTATGAAATGACAAGGTAAGGCATGGAAAATCATGGAAAGGCAAGGCATGACATGGCATGTCATGAAAAGGAATGGAAATGCACGACTTGGACAAGAAAGACAAGGCATGTCATTCCATGGAAATGAAAGGAAAGGCATGGTAAGGAAAGGTAAGGAATGGCATGGCAAGGATTGACATTGCCTTCACTTTTCTTTCCATGCCTTGCCTTGCCATGCCATTCTATGACATGCATATTCTTTCCTTTTTATGCCATGCCATGCCTTTCCATGCCATGTGTTGCCTTGCCTTGGATTTCCTTTCCTTGACATGCCTTGACTTTCCTTTCCTTTCCATGACATGCCTTGTTGTGCCTTGGCTTGCCTTGCCTTGCCATGCCTTGTATTATTCTTGAATTAACATTGTATTGAAACCCTCAATTTTGTGGTTAGATTAGGACTTATCCTCGATTTCCAACCTTGTTAGCTTGACTTCTAGGGTTTAATTGTCATCTTTCACGCTTAGAATAAACCTTGACACCTTTTATTACATTTCTGTCATAATGTTTATCCCTTTACGGATTGATGTCTTGAATATTATAGGGTTTTTATGTGCCATCTTCCATTTCAACAAGCATTTGTTATCTAAAACCTAGTTTAGGATTGCATTTTTAGCCCCCTTTCATTGCATTATTACTTGTTTTTAGTGATGTTATATTTTTCTTGGTTCAGCTTGTCATATTGCTGAAGTTAACCATCTTAATCACAAATTTGATAACAACTATAGTTTCATTATCGATTTGTGGTGTTTGGGACTTCCCATTGACTTGTTTGAACTTAGTTAATATCATTTATTGGCTTGGCATGACATGGCAATGGCATTGCAATGATAATGGCATGGAATGGAAAGGAAAGGAAAGGAAATGACATGGCAAGGCAATGCAAGACAAGGCATGACATGGCATGGCATGGAAAGTGAAGGCAAGGCAAGAAATGACATGGAAAGGAAAGGCATGGCATGACAAGGTGAGGAATGGCTTGGAAAGGCAAGGTCTAGATATAGGTATAGGTCTAAGCCATTATTTCAAGTTTTGTGGATGGCTATTTCTTGAATGTATTAAATAAATGTTTTATCAAAGTGGTGCTATTGCATGTTATCTTGTATTCTTCTTGAATTAACCTTGTCTTGAAACCCTCAATTTCGTGGTTAGATTAGGACTTACCCTCGATTTCCATCCTTGTTAGCTCGACGTCTAGGGTTTAGTTATCATATTTCACCCTTAGAATACACCTTGAAACCTTTTATTATATTTATGTCATATGTTTCATCCCTTTAGGGCTTGATGTATTGAATATTCTAGGGATGTTATGTGCCATCTTTCATTTCAACAAACATTTGTTATCTAAACCCTAGTTTAGCCTTAGATTTTCAACCCCCTTTCATTTAATGATCACTTGTTTTAAGGGATGTTATATTTTTCCAGTTGTAACTTAGTTAATATCATTTATTGGCTTGGTGAGGCATGAAAATGACATGGCATGGAAATGGGATGCAATGGAAAGGCACGCCAAGTCATGGAAATGGCATGGCATGGCGTGGCTTGGAAAGGCATGGAAATTACATGGCATGGAAAGGCATGGAAATGGCATGGCATGGATTGGATTGGAAAGGCATGGAAATGGCATGTCATGGAAAGGAAAGGCATGGAAAGACATGGTATGGCAAGACAATGCATGCAATGACAAGGAAATGCATGACATGACAAGGCAAGGCATGGCATGGCAAGGCAAGATATGGAATGGCATGGAAAGGAAATTAAATTGCATGGCATGGCATGGAAAGACATGGTAATGGCATGGAATGGCTTGGCAAGGCATGGAAGGGCGTGGAAATGGCATGGCATGGCATGTAAAGGCATGACATGGAAAGGGAAGGAAAGGCATGGGAATGACATGGAATGGCTTGGAAAGGCATCACAATGGCATGGCATGGAAATGGTGTGGCAATGGCATGGAATGGAAAGGCATGGAAATGGCATGGCATGGAATGGGTTGGCAAGGCATGACAATGGCATGGAAAGGCATGGAAATTACATGGCAATGGCATGGCATGTCATGTCATGGAAAGGAAAGGAATGCCATTAAAAGGCATGGCATGGAAAGGCAAGGTATGCAATGGAAAGGAAAGACATGACATTGTAAGGCAAGGCATGGCATGGCAAGGCATGACAAGGCAAGGCAAGGCATGGAAAGGAAAGGCATGGCATGACATGACATGGAAAGACAATGAAATGTAAGGCATGAAATGGTAAGGCAATGTATGAAATGACATGACATGGCATGGGAAAGCATGGTATGGATTGGAAAGGAAAGGCACAACATGGCATGGAAACTCAAGGCAAGACAAGGAATGGTATGGCTTGGCAAGACATGCAAAATTTTTCACCTACACTTAAAATGTTATAAACACTTCATTGGATGGAAATGAACTTTGTGATATAAATTTAAGTCATATGTCCCTAGAAAAAATGTTTTTTATTTCTTGGGATGAGAAAGGTTTCTTTTTTTGTTACTCTTGTTTCATTGTGATCCACATTTTAATTTGAATTTTTCCTTGCATAATGTTATGGAAATTTATATTTATTGTTGTATATGTTAAAATGGGAAGATACATGACAAGACATGTGAATCTACATGACAATGATATGGCATGGCATGGCTTGGCAAGGCATGTCAAGGCATGGAAATGACATGCCATGGCATGGATTGGCAAGGCATGACAAAGGCATGGCAATGACATGGCATGGAAATGGCAAGGCAAGAAAATGGCATGGAAATGTGATGCAATGGCATGAAATGACAAGCCATGGAAATGCCCTTGCATGGCATGGATTGGAAAGGCATTCCAATGCCATACAAGGCATTGTTATAAAAACAAGACCACAGAGAAATAAAATAAAACAAATGTGGAAATAAAACAAAGAAGATACACAATACAATAAAGACATAGATATATTTGGTTCACCCAGTGTGGGCTACATCCACTAGAGAAATTTCCAGGTCCTTCCTTTTTACTATCCAACAAAATTAAGGTATACAACCTACAACACGCTCGCTGTAACTTCCTCTTCTTGCTCTCACAATCTCCTCTCTCATAATACAATATTGGAAATAATACATAGCCGCAATAAAATTCCCTCATAAAAGATGTTTTCCTTTTAGGGAAAAGAACCCTAAAATAACTTCTACCATCAGATCTGTGACCTTATAATGAACGGTCCAGATTGACTATGAAATTACAATATTTTACAAGGAAAACTTTCCCAAAATTTCCATTCAGGGGAGCTGCCCCCGAATCCCCCACTAGGGGGGGCTACAAAAATTGTCGCCCCCCTTAGACCCCTCTGGCGACAATTGTGGGGGGGAAATCACCCCCACACCCCCCGTTAGGGAATGGGGTCCAAACATGGCTGAAACAAACATCTGAATCAAGAAGATAACCAGGCTCCACAACCAACAAGGCATAGCATTGGCTTGGAAATGCATGAAAATGGAAATGGCTTGGCAAGGAATGGAAATGGCATAGCATTGGCTTGGAAAGACATAGAATTTGCATGGAAAGGAATAGAAAATACATGGAAAGACATGACAAGGCATGGAAATGACATGGAAATGTGATGCAATGACATGAAATGACAAGGCATGGTAATGGCATGGCTTGGAAAGGAATGGAAATGCATGGAAATGGCGTGGCAATGACATGGAAACATCATGGCATGGAAATGGTAGTGGCATGCCATGGCATGGCTTGGCAAGGCATGACAATGACATGGCAATGACATGGCATGGAAATGACATGAACAAGTTTGTGGTATTAGGTTTGGGAGGGTCATTTGTCTCCTTGTGTGATATACACAAAAATTGGGTAGGAATGTGATCCATATGGATATCTATGGCCACCCACCTTTTCCAACTGGCTCAAAACAGTTTTATGACAATTTTGGTAATTTACAATTTTTAGCAGTTTTAACTTCCGGGGCCATTTTGAGGGCCTAAATGAAGGTTTTTTAGGATCGAGCTTCTCAAGGATAGGTAAAGGCATGATTGAGCCCCCAAAATGAATCTCCTCGATGATACCTTTCCAACGGGTTATCACACGCCTAAAATGAAGATAGTATGAAAACGTTATGACCCCGGGAAGTTGATGTACTAACTTACCCAAACAGGGCCCACATGACTTTTGTCGCTTCATCTCCTAGGTTTAGGTTTTTGGATGTCTAGGGTTTTTGGAATTATTGTTTATTATAAAAATGTCTTCAGAGCCTCATTGTAATCTTCTTCTTGTGAATGCGCACAACCATCACATCTCTTCTCAGAGATAAGCCACCACCATTCCAACAAGCTTGTTTTTGATGCATTTTACAGTTTTAGCTTATTTCGTTATTGAATAGAAAACCAATTTTACTGTATCTATTTTAGTTTGTGTTAAGAACCTGTTAATAATCTATATTCATTTCGTTCTGCTCATAAAATATGGATCAGAATGTGCAATAAAATCTCATAGATGGTGAAGGGAAAAGAATAATGGTTTCAAGTCTCCCTGGAGGATTTTTGGTAGCATAGCATTACTTTCTATGGTGTGTCAAGAAATGTAACCTCAAAACCTTTATTTATAGGTGGAAAATGATACCCATTCTAAGATATAGTTTCCATGTGAACTCTCTCATTGTATTGATCAAAATCAATAAGTTTAGTGGAAATCATGGAAGAATGAATGAATTTTATTAATAATTGACGAGTTCATCAAAAATTACATATACCTAGTACACAATGTAACACCCTGTTTCCCCCAGCTTGTAAATATAACTAGACTGGCCAAGAACTATGGCAAACTCATAAATGTGAATATGTGATGTAAATGGACCTTGAGGAAGAGGTCAATGAATCTGAATAACATTTGGAATTTATTGTAGGACTGCTGAGAGGGGATGTGCAGAAAAAGAGACCACGATGGTGGTGGAAGGTACCTGAAAAGGTGGCGTTAACTTACACCGAGAATTAAATACCGTATTTGGACTCCACTGGCTCGGAGAACCAAAAGCGGCTCGCTGGCCCTAAAATTTAATGCCTCGCATGCTGGTAGGTGGATGGCTTGATGAGGGATGGGATGGTGAACCGCCCATCCATAGAGCCACCAGGCCTGATCGGCGCGAGGGTAATCGTGCCACACGCAACCTCGCGAGAGGATAAAGTGTATGGCAGAAGTGATTGGGAGGGAAGACGCGAGGGGAACTTTGGCATTTTTATTACACAGAGTGAGTGATAGCAGAGAGGAAGGATTACAACCTTCGCTCCTGGTCACTGGCATACAGAGAGACGCAGTCTCAGAGCATCGTGGTATCATCTCGGGGGTGGCTAGTGGTAAATCCGTCGGGAGTCACTGAGCCTACGGTTGGGTGGAAACGAGCACCCCTCTCAGCAGTTTCCCATTCTTCCAGTGTCATTTCTGATAAGTGTTTTATATATATTGCATCTTGAAATTCATAGACTGATATATGTATACATATGCTCATAGAACTGTGAAATTGTGAATGATTTCAGTGTTAGAATGTTTGTGTAGTGTTTGATAAGAATGAATAGATATATGCTTATAAAAGAGGAAACCATGCATGACTTATGTTGATAAATGGATTTGATTATGCATGAGCTGAACCAAGTCAAACTTCCAGTCCATCCTCGGGAGTTTGTTTCCCTTTGTCTGTTTCTAGGAATGCCCTGGATTAGATCTCTTCACAGAGATTCCCTTCTTAGAAAGGTTCACCAAGAACCCAGAAAAAGGATTTGAACGTGCAAGTCTTAATAACCCTGTATGAAGAGGAATAACCCTCTTAAGAGTTCGAAGTAGCAACGTAGGGATAAGTAACGGACCGACGTATGAAATCCTGTCAGAAGACCCATGGTCATTCACGACCATCAGATCGACGGAAGTAGTAGGAGCGTCATATCCCTTGCTACTTTTCCCTCTATATTTGTGAATAGCGGGGAAATCAGGATCGTAGGTCCCCCTAGGGTCCATGAGAATATTTGGATCGTTGATCTTTCCACATCCACAAAGTAGTGGAAGAGATGCACGAGGTGGGACAATCTGAGCCGTTGGATCTCCTTCGAAAATCCTGTCGGTCGTTGGATCGGGTTAAGATGCTCGGAATTTAGTCTCTGGAGTGTGCGCAGGAAGAACGAATATAGACCGTTAGATCTTGGTCCAGCTACCCATCAGCCGTCGGATCGGACCGGAGCTGTCCGAGGGTTACCATCGGGAGTCCAGCCATCGGCATATCGGGACTCTCAAGGATAAGAAAATCGAGACACTCCAAGTCTCGAAACGCCGGAAAAATCTGAGCCGTCCGTTTAGGGAGACAGGTGTCCGAAATCCATAGAGAGTCGGGATATTCGGCATCAAGAAATCAGAGTTCCTGAGGCCGTGAGAATGGGGATATCACAAGTCTCGAAATCCTAGAGAAATCAAGACCGTCCATCAGAGGAGGATGCGTGGCAGCAATTGATGCCATCGGGGAAAGGCCCGACATAAATTTGTTGATGGGCGTTTACGTTATCAGGATATCGGGAATCCTAGTGAAGATTTGTCTATGCATTTTGGAATCACGACGCTCGAAACCCCGATGAGTGGGAGCCAACTGTCAGTGTATTAGAGAAGTAGGAAGCGCCATTTTGGGGGCCAGCTGTCAGCCAGTCGGGATTCGAAGAATCAGGAATCACGGGGATGAGAAGTCCATACATGGTGAAACTCCGAAGTCCGAAACTCCGACGAGAGGTAAGGTTGTGGTCACGGGGACATTGGTCATGTGGAATAAAGACTTAGCCTGGGAGGCTAAGGAAACAGAGGAGCGTGTCGGGAATCGGGGATTGGTGAACCAAGTTGTTGGGACATCACGAGTGTCAAAACCCTGATAGGAGGAATCCCAACAGAAGTATATGGTTGCGGTCATACGAGAGGTGGTCGCATGGACCAGGGCTTAGCCAGGAGGGCTAACACGTGAAAGGCGCGTTGGGATTCGAGGGATCGCGATTCCTGAGGACGTGTGCACTTGGACAGGAGAAAGTCCGAAACCCCGATAGGAGGATATAAGGTTGTGGTCTTATGAGAGTAGTCATATGGACTAGAAGGCATAGCCGGGAGGGGCTAAGGTTGGAAGAGAGCTTATTGAATATTCGGGAGCTCCGTGATCAAGAGTCCGAATTTTCTTGACGGTAAACCCCGATGAATGGAAGAGATTACGTTGGTGGATCTTAGGATCTGTAATGATCGTTAGATGTGGAAACAAGACGTTAACTTAAGCCGGGACATGGTTATGCTTTAGGATAAGAAGTGAGTAGATCTGGACGACCAGAGTCCACCCGCCCAGATCTATGGCTCAGGATGCATTCCGGAGCCCCCTTTCCATTCTACCTTTAATGGGGGGGGTCCGGAATTGGTCGCGCAACTCTCAAACGGTCGAGATTAACTCATTGTGATCAATGGATCCCAGGTGGATTCCGGACCCCCCTTTCCATTCTACCTTTAATGGGGGGGGGGAGTCCGGAATAATGTGGTGTGTGAAGTGGGGTCCCTGCCTATCATGACGACCACCATGTCGCGTTTCCCTCTTGCCACCTGTACACCACCTAACCTCGCAATGGGGAATTTCTCATTGGTTTCTCTCCACCCCTGTTGAGGTTTATTCCTCTTGGCCATTCGCTAACCCCATAGGGATTCATTCCTATTGGTCTCTCACTAGCCCTGCCGGGGTTCGACAGTTGCAGAGTCGAATGTTTGGACGTTACTGTAGCGCCGAAGCATGAAATGAAAAAGATGCTGCATTCAAATTGAACCGTGATCCTAACCCACGATCACATGGGAACGGAGAAGGAGAGAGAAAGAGCCAGCTTACGCTGGGCCTCCAGGGTTATTTAGGGGTTCGAGTCTGATAGAGGACTGGAAAAATTTGATTTAGGTAGTGGGTATGTTACAAAGTGGTATCAGAGCATAGTTACAACACTCGGCCTGATTGGGCGCATGCACGAGTCGCACATAAACTCCGTTCGAAGCACTCCTATGAGGAGTAACCCCCTAACTTGGCTCTCTGGTCCAGGATTAAAAATTTGGAAAATGAGAACCCGATTGTGTGTGCATATGAAAGAGTTATGAATTTATGTGCAAATTATAAAAATGTATTTAACCCTTGACTAATAACCAGTGTTTGTCTTTTCACTCAAGCGAACGATCAACCGCGGGAATCTACAGACGCAGAGTATGGTGACTCACCAAGAGGTGGGAGAAGGCTCCCATAACAGAGACGAAGAGTCTGAGGAAAGAAGAGCAATAGGAACCCCTCCAGATCTAGCTGAGACTGTGAGGAGTCTCATGGTCGAATTGCAAAGTTGCAAGGCCGATAATGAAAGGATGATGAAAGAACAAGAAAAGCAAACGAAATTATTGCAGTCCTACTGTAGAGATTATCAAACCTACAACGAAAAATGCAGCATGAACCTGAGACGCAGAATCATGGTCGTGTCAGTGGTCACACTGAGAGAAGCACATCAAGAAAGGTCCACCCTAGAGGTAAAGGACCAGTGTCAGATGATTCCACTGAGAAGGAAGCTAGTGATACAGAAGGCTCTTCCCACAGCAGGACTAGTTCCTATTCTCACAGAAAACAGAAGAAGCAAAAGACTTGCAAGAGCCATAAATTTGAAGAATTCAGGAAGGCCAAACCTCCCTCCTTCGACGGTGAGATAAAGAAGGGAGAGGAAGTCGAGGCCTGGCTACTTGGACTGAAGAAATATTTCAGAGTCCATGATTTTTCAGAGAACTTGAAGGCCCGAGTGGCCACTTTCAATCTGAACGGAAAGGCTTCCATCTGGTGGGAAGACCTTAAGAATATGAAAGGGATCCGCGAGGAGGACCTGTCTTGGAAAAGGCTTGAGAAGTACTTCCGGAAGAAGTATTTGTTGGAAATGTATTTCAACGAGAAGGCTAAAGAGTTCTATGAACTTAAACTGGGACAAATAACTATGGAGGAATATGTCAACAAATTCCTCGACTTATTGAGATATGTACCCTACATCAAAGTAGAAAAGGAGAATGCACAATGCTTCATCAGTGGGCTACCCAAAGAATACCAGAACTGAATCGAATTCGACGAGCCAAAGACCTTAGAAGACACCATACGAAAGGAAACATATTGTCATGAACAATATGGACATCGGACAGAGTCTCGTGGAGACTGGAAACAGAAGAATGGTTCAAGATTTCAGAAAAAGGGGAGCAAATCCTCAGGATTTAAAAACTACAAGAAGAACCACAAAATGAACTTCCCAACCCGGAGTGTACTCCAACAGAACTTTCCCTCGGGGGACGGAAATAAAACTTTTGGACCTATACCAGTGAAGACGAACAACCCAAAGAAATAACCTCTGAAATGTTGGGATTGCGGAGGAGAGCATCTCCGGAAAGACTGTCCACACCGACAATAGAACAATCGAAAAGTTTATAACATGCAGGAAGTGACCACAGTCAATGATGTGGCAAGGAGTGTGCCACAAATTTATGCAGCCTTGGATAATAACCAAGCTGACCACCAAGCTTCAGTGGTGGAAATAGAAGGTATGATTTTC
>JZKD02S2279521.1:194222-204227 GCA_000966675.3 Picea glauca
TGGATTTCCTAGGCCAAAGCTTGATATCTGAGATGAGGAGTATATTGGTTTGTAGGATTAGTGACCATATCAATTGATCATCATGGTTTGAAGGGTGAATAAAGGAGGTTTTGAGGGAGTTTTTGTATTTATTCCAGGTCATAGATACATCCTCACCTAGACCAACCTCTTGCCAATTCATCCAATTAATCTTCCCAACAACAATGTTTCGATGCCATATCTGATTCAGGAAAATCAAAAAATGTTTATTGATAGACTAAATAAGAGGATATGGGAGGATGTCATTATTACTACAACCAATTCATGGGTCTTTTCCTATGAAAATGTTTTCCCTTGAATAAACTTTCCATATTAACAAATTGATAATAAGAGGAAATACATTTAGTATGGATTTCCAGACTATTGGCCCATTTTATATTCATTTGACTGGCTGACATATCCAATCCACATTGGAATACTAGGGGAAATATTTTTTCTGGAGAGATTGTGTCCAAAGACCTGAACCATCCACAATCCCCCACACATTCTTTGTTTCCAAGGATTGAGAACATGGAAATGTTTTTTAAGCTCCAACCTCCAAGCATTTTTGGAGTTACCAATATTTACGAGGAGGCCAGGATCCCTTTTGGGATCTAGGCTAGAGTATCCCAATAGATTGGAATGGATTCTAGGAAAGACTTGACCAAGAAGAGTCTTCCATCTCTAGAGAGACAACAACTACACCTTGCATGGATACATTTCTCCACTTTGGATAGAATCCATATCCAATTATTTTTGTGATAACCATCAAATTTTAGATAGAAACCAAGGTATTTCATTCTAGATCCAACATCACTAATCTGCATATTTATATTTGGGGAGATATATTGGATTTTTTTATCAGTTAGACCCCAAGAGTAAAGAGAGTATTTTCAAATTTATTTGCATGCCAGTTGCATGACAAAAAATAGAAAGGAGGTCTTTCATATGTTTCACAATCCGAAAAGGAGGTCTTTCAGATGTTCCCCAAGATCCCTTTTGGGATCCAAGCTAGAGTATACCAATATATTGGAATGGATTCTAGGAAATACTTGACCAAGAAGAGTCTTCCATCTCTAGAGATCCAATGGTTACACCTTACATGAATACATTTCTCCACTTTGGATAGAAGCCATATCCAATTATTTTTGTGATAACCATCAAATTTTAGATAGAAACCAAGGTATTTCATTTTAGCTCCAACATCACTAATATGCATATTTATATTTGAGGAGACATATTGGATTTTTTGATCAGTTAGACCCCAAGATTAAAGAGAGTATTTTTCAAATTTATTTGCATGCCAGTTGCATGAAAAAAAACATAAAGGCGGTCTTTCACATGTTCTACAATCTAGAACTCTCCTTCAAAAAATATAAGAATATCATTCATAAAGAGAAGGTGAGAGAGACAAAATCTAGGTTTGATCAAAATACCTTTGAAGAGATTGGATGAGACAACATCGTATATAAGGAGAATATGGACTTCTGCTACTAGGAAAAAAAAGAAGAGAGGAGAGAGGGAATCCTTTTATGAGACCCATTTCCACTTTGAAAAAGGAGGTGGCAAAACCATTTTTCAAAAGAGAAAACAATGTCGAGCTGATACAATTGAGGACCCATGACACAAAAGAGTGTCTAAAGCCTAACTGAATGAGGATTAATTTGATATAGATCTAGCTCACTTGGTCAAAGGATTTTGAGAGATCCACTTTAAAAGTTACAACCTTTATTTTCCCAGTGTAGATGGAGTGAGACTCTCCTGAGTGAGACCAATGGATTCATGGATTTGGCATCCCTTTAGGAAACTAAATTGTTCCAATGAGATGTTTTCAGAAAGGATATCCTTCAACTTGGTGGCTATCAATTTTTATATGATTTTGTAGATGTTGTTACACAGGGAAATGTGAGTGAAGTAGATAAAAGAATAAGGGTGGTTGGATTTTTGAATTAGTTTTATAAAGGAAGCATTAAAGGAAACCAAAGCTTGTTCAGTGGACTTGGAATATTTTACCATGCTTAAGATATCATCCCCTAAAAATAAAAACGTCCCATGAAAAATTTAGCTATGATCCTATCAAGGCCCTAGCCCTTATCTTTCCAAAAAATATACAACACCATCATCAACTCTTATGTTGATACTTCTTCCATCAAGTTCTTATTGTCTCCGGGGTTTATGAATCGGGGGGAAAATATAACAACCTGAAGGATAACATCAATAGTTACTCTATGATCACATTGAAACAAGTCTTTGAAGTGAGTAGATCCCACCTCTGCAATCTCCTCAAAAGAGGTAGCCTTTGTACCATCAGTTTTATCAATGGCCTAGATGGTGTTAATGTTTTTTTGATAGTTCACAAATTGAGGGAAAAAATTGCTATTCTCATCTTTAGCCTGCAACTAGAGGGATCTTATTTTGAGTCATCATTCATTTTCCTTGTTTAAGATGATTTTTCTTCTGTCCTTTTCCACAATTTTTAACTCTTCTTTTTGTTAGTTAGAGAGAAAACCTAGGACCTCATTTTCCAACCAATATTGGAGATTTTATTTAACCTCCTAGAGCTATCGATCTTCTCTTTTCCTCCTTTCCTTAATCCAATTAATAGAATCTCCTTTGGCCCTTTTTAAGTTTGCAAGAAATTTGAGAGAGGGGGAATCTAAATGGGATGAATTGAAGGGAACCCAATAAGATCTAATGGCTTAAATAAAGGAAGGTTCCTCCAACTCTCTAACCAATTTGAGTTTAGTTTAAAAGGTCTAGGGGGATCCAAGTCAAGAATTATAGGATTGTGATATGAGTTACCATTGACGCTTGAATCCATTAGGACCAAAATGAAAATCTCTTGAGGATATACATACCCCTGCGTTTTTATAGAGGTGGTACTCCTCTTTTAGATTTTCTTGATATTTTTTAAATATTCAAAATGTTGGATTTGATAGAAGTCCATTGCAGTAATTCAAAGAAACAAAAATGTTACATAATAACAAAAGGAAAATGTTTTTGTTTTCTTCTAAATGAAAGTTCCTGAGAAAGGACTAGGAACTGAACACATTCACACATTTAAAGAAAATAAACAAACTTTCCTCACATCCATCATAGTTTAAGATAATTATTTCTGATCACATAAAAATAAAAAGGAATATGATCTGCATGCATAAGAGAAATTTAATAGAGTGGATACATAGGAATCTCAAATAAATATAATGACAGATCAACCTCACATTCTTTATATTATGAAAACAAGGTTACAACGCACAGTTGAGATTGTTCCCGAAGTAGTTCTCTTAAAATTTCAAAATATATATAGTTTATTACATATTATTGAAATTGTAAATGCATTTGTCTTAAAGATTGGAATTGGGGCTCCCATAGACCATAAAGAAAATAAATACAAGAAATAAGATTTTAGAAAGAAGACGATGGGAGATGGAAGGATCAACAAGACCTAGTAAGAAGAAAAAAGGAGTTACCAGTCTTCGGTTAAACCTTTCTAGTGAAAGGGGTGGAATAAATGGATGAAGGATTTGATAAATAAAACAAGGATGTGATCAACGTAAACTTATTATGATGGTCGCTTGTATCTTTATTTTCTCGCTTATATCTTTTTATCATTTTCATCTACGATTACAGGAACCATCTGATCTACTTCTTTCCCTTAATTTGTTAGTTTATCGATAGCCTTTTTGAACCATTCTTCGACGTATCTTTTCATAGGTGCCACATCGATTTCATGCCAGATCTTAATATTGAACAACTCACCCTCCAAGTCACAGAGATCAATGAAAATGCCATGTAATATTTATTCAATATCCTGATTTTTTACAGAGTAATATACTAGCCAGTTATCTATGGCATTCTCATCATATTCAGTTATTCCATAGAATTTTTCAAATGAAAATCCTTTGAAAATATCAATCTGCTCATCGAATTGTTGCTTTGTTAGGAACAATGAGTTGAGGATAAACTTGGGATCTTGGACCTCATTAGTGCTTCCGGATAGGTCCACTTCCGTGAGCCTCTTGAACAACTCTTCTTTCCTTGTTATGTCTTGGCTACATGTATGAACGATGTTGTTCAAATTCTTTATTTTCTCTTTCCAGCAGGCATTGAGCTTCTTGATCCGACTTGGAGAGGGAAGGCCCTCATCTCTTCTCTTTAGCTTTGACATTTTGGTAACTTTAATACCAAAGGGTAACACGACATCCAAGTAGAAACCTTATTGATTTTTTAGGTCGGCCTGTAAATATTCAAGGAATGCATGTGCCCTCGAGCCAAAAGAAATCATGCTCTTTGAAATTTCCCAAGATTTTGTAATTAGTACCATTCTTTTATTGATATTATTCTCCACATAGCTCTTGGATGATGTGAGTAATATTGAGGATTATTTTATTTTGGTTGCAGGCATGGAAGGTCCGACAATTTTCAAAGGGTTGGTAAGGAGTGGAATGTAAATGTGTTGAACCTGCACATAATAGATCTAGCTAGAAAATGCTACACACATTTGCAGAGAGAAATTGAGAAAGAAGAAGCAAGATAGAAAGAATGGAAGAATTCTCATTAACCATATTCCACACTCAAAGAGTGAATAATTTACAATATATATAGGATAAATGAGTAACTAATGATCCATAGTGGTGGTCTATATTGATCTGGACACACACCAACAATTACAAGAGTAAATTGCCACCTAGTCTAGTCTCTCAGGCAGTTACATGATTGAACTGCCACCTAGCTGAGTTAACTAGTCAACTAGTCTTCAGTTAACTGACTGAACAAACAATAGTGAGTTGGTGATGATCCCAATGTTGCATGGCGACAAAACCAATGCAACATCTAAACTCAACTCAACTAGTCAAACTGAAGTGTCAAATGAAAGAGAATATTCTCCAGGGGGAATATTATCCCCTAAAATATAGGAGACTAGATAATGACTAATTATGACTAATAAACAAGGAATAACCTTAGGAAAAATAAATCCTAGGTGTGTGTAAAGTAACTCCAACAACCCCCCTGAACATCACTATGGTGAAAATAAAGAATGGGTCCTAGCTACGAGGCCATGTTAGGTACCCAAATACAAAAGATACATTGAACTAAATGAGGAAAGAGGGAAAACCTCATGGGAACAAAACCCCCCCTCGAATTACAATGCATAAAATAAAAAATGATAAGGAACAAAAGGAAATTGCTAAGAAACCATGTCCTTCACTCCAAGAAGACCTCACAACTGTGCAAGTTTGTGCTCTTTGAAGATTTTGTTGAAGATGTAGATGTCTGCACGGATCTGATGAAGTATATGCATCATTGATATTTCCACACATATGTACTTTATCTTCTTGTAATGAATAATATCCAAATAAATTTTGGATGAAATTTTGAAAACCGTGTGGCCGTTTCCAAAAAAATGCTGAAATTTTGTTGATTTTAAAACGATCATAACTTCACTTTCTGGACTTCGTTTCGGACAAATTGTTTTTTGAAATTGGATATTTTCCTGAGAGGAATTCAAATATCCAATTTGTTTCTGAAATTTTTTCTCATAAAATATCAGAATGACGTCTGATGTGTGCGGCTCCCTTTTTGTCTCTTGATATGCATGCATGGTGCATGCAATAGTGTCTGCATGTGACTGCTGAGATGCATGCCATATATCTTCCACATGAATTTTATAAAATAAATTTGAAAAGAAGTAGACATCATCTTCAATTATTGGAATACTAATTTCTGCAAACACTTTTGTAGAAGACTCTTCATAATAAGAGGCTTGATCTTCTGATGGATTCTATTCTGGCTCTATCTGTTCGACCTCATGCATGAAATCTGCACAATATTCTTTATTCCAAAATAGAACCTCCAATATGGTCCATAATTCATTTGGAGTTGATCCTTGTGATTCTTCATATACTTGTTGGAAAAGTTCGGGAGAAACAAACATGCCGATACTTCCTATGGCCATATATTGTCTATTGTGAAAGTCATTTTTCTCATTGATAGAATCAAGCTCTACTTCCATTACCATAGTAATTTGGTACAAGCCTCTGCATCTAAGATGAAGCAAATTTTTTGGCTTCCATTCCAAATAGTTATGAGGCATGAGAAGTATTTTCGGCGAATAATCCATCTTTTTGTTGTCTTCAATCTTTTGTACTTGCAAAAAATGATTTGGTGTATCTTTTTCTTAGCAGTCCGTCGGCTCTGATACCATGTAAATGTGTTGAACCTACATAGAATAGATCTAGCTAGAAAATACTACACACATTTGTAGAGAGAAATGAAGAGAGAAGAAGCAAGATAGAAAGAATGGAAGAATTATCATTAACCATATTCCACACATAAAGACTGAATAATTTACAATAGATATAGGATACATGAGTAAATAATGAGCCATAGTGGTGGTCTATATTGATCTAGACACAAACCAGTAGTTACAAGAGTAAACTGCCACCTAATCTAGTCTCTCAAGCAGTTATGGGAGTGAACTGCCACCTAGCTGAGTTAACTAGTCAACTAGTCTTCAGTGGACTGTTTGAACAAAGAGTAGTGAGTTGGTGATGATCCCAATGTTGCATGGTGACAAAACCAATGCAACATCTAAACTCAACTCAGCTAGTCAAACTGAAGTGTCAACTGAAAGAGAATATTCTCTAGGTGGAATATTCTCCCCTAAAATATAGGAGACTTGATAATGACTAATTATGACTAATAAACAAGGAATAACCTTAGGAAAAATAAATCCTAGGTTTGTGTGAAGTAACTCCAACACTGATTGTTTTAAAATCAACAAAATTTCATCATTTTTCTGGAAACGACCGCACAGTTTTCAAAATTTCATCCAAAATTTATTTGGATATTATTCATTACAAGAAGATAAAGTGGATATGTGTGGATATATCAATGATGCATATACTTCATCAGATCCGTGCAGACATCTACATCTTCAACAAAGTCTTCAAAGAGCACAAACTTGCACAGTTGCGAGGTCTTCTTAGAGTGAAGGACAAGGTTGCTTAGCAACTGTTTTTTGTTTCTTCTCATTTTTTATTTTATGCATTGTAATTTGAGGGGTTTTTTGTTCCCATGAGGTTTTCCCTCTTTCCTCGGTTAGTTCAGTGTATCTTTTGTATTTGGGTACCTAACATGGCCTCGTAGTCGGGACCCATTATTTATTTTCACCATAGTGATGTTTAGTGGGGGTGTTGGAGTTACTTCACACACACCTAGGATTTATTTTTCTTAAGGTTATTCCTTGTTTATTAGTCATAATTAGTCATTATCCAGTTTCCTATATTTTAGGGGAGAATATTCCACTTGGAGAATATTCTCTTTCAGTTGACACTTCAGTTTGACTAGTTGAGTTGAGTTTAGATGTTGCATTGGTTTTGTCACCATGCACCATTGGGATCATCACCAACTCACTACTCTTTGTTCAGATAGTTAATTGAAGACTAGTTGACTAGTTAAGTCAGCTAGGTGGCAGTTCACTCCTGTAACTGCCTGAGAGACTAGACTAGGTGGTAGTTTACTCTTGTAACTGCTGGTGAGTGTCTAGTTCAATCTAGACCACCACTATGACTCATTATTTACTCATGTATCCTATATCTATTGTAAATTATTCACTTTTTATGTGTGCAATACAGTTAATGCGAATTCTTCCATTCTTTCTATCTTGCTTCTTCTCTCTTAATTTCTCTCTACAAATGTTTGTAGTATTTTCTAGCTAGATCTATTCTGTGCAGGTTCAACACATTTACATGGAAGAGGAATCAAATTCTCTTAAATTTCCTTAATCCTTTAACTTTATATTTTATGTTTCAAGACCACCAATGGAATCGTCTAATGCATCACTGATTGCTTTATGAATTCTGGAAATTTGGGAAGGCTGCATATTTCTAAGGTTAACCTCTAAACGAGATTTCCCCTTTTTATTCTTTACATCTTTTTTCTCAATAATTAAATTTTTTGACTTGCTGTAAAAATCAACGATCTGAAATAAAAAAGACTCTTCTTCATCGAAGGTTTCGTTCTCAATTATTTCCTTCAAAGGATTCTGTCGAGCCGTGTCCTATGGATGATCAATGTTGGGGAACATATTTTCGATGTCAATCTTGAGTTCCATATCCTCGAGGGAGAGGTCGCGAATATCTCTCTCGGCTTGAGGTCCCTCCTCTTTAGGCACACTATTTTTTCTTTTCTTCCTCAAGGGAAGTTTATGGGAAAATTCAATTTTTCCTGAAGGAGGGTTCTTATATCCCCCTTTTCCTGAAGAATTATGGGTCACTTTCTTAATTTGGTGGGCCATTGGAGCACTACTCTGAGATGTTGTACTCTTTGGAGTGACAGTTGGGGATTGGGAAATCTTCTCACTGAGGCCTTTTCCTTTCTGTTTTTACGACTCATTGGTACTGAGTATGGTTTCCAGGTCACCGATGTAACGAGTAGGAGTTCCCAAGTCATTATCTTCATCTTCATTTAGAATAACATTAATAAAAGAATTGTTGAAGCCAATTGCCAATGGATGTTCTTCAAAATTTTTGCTAGGGTCGAACCCTTTTACCTTTTCAACATATCTTAGATTCAGGCTGTGGAAATGGCCTACAAATTCATCAATCTTGTTCATCTTTCTGAACATGAAGTCCCCAACTTTCCAAGGCAGAGGTATGGATTGATTTTTTCTCTTTTCATGGAAAAAATGAAACTAGTAGTTGTACTGCCTTTCTGTTTCTATAACAAACATTTTGTGAGATATGTTGTAACATCCCACTCTGGTGCACTGAGCGAACTTATTCTTTGAGGACACTTGCTCGCAAGTGATCCGGATTACTATGCTATTAAAACTTTTGATTTTGATTATGAGGCGTTATGGGTTGATGACATGTTGTTTTACTGCATTGACATAGACAGGTGCTATTGAATCGGTTTACTGAGTGTGTAGGATTTTGGACCTCAAGGATGCAGAGGCATCGATGGAACCCCTTGGACTCCGGATCGAGTCAGGGAGTGTACCATTGGGGTTTGATTGTTTTACTATGATATTAGCGCATCTGATTAGATGATATGATATGGATATGTTCTGACATGATTTGTTGATGATGCAGGCTGATGATAGCTTGCTTACTAGACTTACATGTGGAGTAAAGGGGTCACACACAACTACCATAGATGTTGAGGGAGAGGTGTGGATAGAAGCCCTGCCACAGCCTACTATCACTCCCACCATGGCTCGAACTATAGGTTAACATTTACCTAGTTCGAGAGGACCCACGATGCCATGAGGGCAGACTGTGATAGTCGCTCACGATGATTCTAAGGGGTGTGCAATAAGGTGGGGGTCTTATTCCTTAAAGGCCCTTAGTCTCCCACAAGTTCACCTAGCAGAGTATTGACTCTAGGGGTTATTGATGTCTACTAAGTCAGTCAAGAGGCGAGTGGCACCCTTGGAGCACGTAGTGCATCCTGAAGGGCACGTCGCCCAAGGGAAACAGATTAAGGTGAGTGGTACCCTTGGAGCACCTAGTGCATCTTGAAGGGCACGCCGCGTTGTTGACGATAGAGGAATGAACATAGATGGCCTTAGGACGAATAACGTGTTAAGAAATTTTTAAAACAAATTCCCTAATTAAATGCCGTCATGTATGAAAATTTAAGGTTTAAGTCTAAACTATGCTAGTGGTAAAATTTTATCTCTCTATAAAAAAAAATAACAACAATAATAATAAAAATAAAAACCACATAAATAATAATTATGACCTTCGTTAAATCTTGTAACATGAAGGGAATAAGAAATTTAATTTATTCATTAAAAAAAAAAATTCCGTTGGAATAAAATTTAAAAGAAAAAGGGGAATTAATGGTTTTATTATTTTGATAATTTAAAAATACTAATTAAATGAGAAAAGGGAAAAAGGGTTAATTTCTACACCTGCCTTTTTGAGTTCTAATTAAAAAGGGGAAAGAGGGAAAATCTAAAAAATTAGGAAACTAGGAAAA
>JZKD02S2279521.1:222403-238730 GCA_000966675.3 Picea glauca
CGACTCACCTTTTTAACGATGATTGAAGTAGATCCTCCATTGAGCCTTCTATTTCCTCGCTGTTGCTGCCCCTTCCACAAAGCTTCCTGCAATCAAGGTAAGACTACACATGCATGCAACTGATAATGATTTCTAATACTGGCCACCGTTCCTTGATCCTGATCCTAGGCTCCTCCTCTTCTTTTGTCCTCCAACTGCTGCAGCATGAAGTTCTCCTGAAGCTTGAGGCAAAGCTAAAGGGTTGGGACAATAATGGACTTGGCAATTTGGCAGAGTTTCTTTGCTATACTTTTTTCTTCTTGAATAGTACCCCTACCCCTCCTTTTATAGGCTAGAAGGAGCTAGGGTTTTAGGCAAACTCTCGTCCATGCATGGCGAAGAGTTCCAATTAACTGACAAAAAGCCTCGTGTCCCGGCGGAAACTTTCCTGATTTTTTTCTTTGTTAGGTACCCGCGAGCTGTAGTGGGTTAGCCCGCGGATACCCGCATGCAGTAGAAGGTCAGCAAGCGGTCCCCCACGGCCAGTGAGAGTTTAGGGCATGGATTGCTTGTTTTAAGTGTTTTTTCAAAGTTTTATTCAGCATGGCTTTGGCTAGGAAGAGGCATGAGTTGGCCTGATGCCAGGTAAACCTATGTAGTGAATTTTAGGGTTATAACACCCTTATTCTTATGGAAGGGAATGAAGGCCGACATAGTCAACTATGTGGCCATATGTCTAGAATGTCAATAGGTAAAGGCTGAACATAGACACCCAGGAGGATTACTACAACCACACACTATTCCGGAATCAAAATGGGAGGTTATTTTGATGGATTTTATTATTGGATTTCCACTGACCACAAGGAGACATGACTCGATTTTTGTAGTAGTAGACACTCTGACAAAGAGTGCTCACTTTATTTCTGTGCATACGACATATCAGGCACCTGACATAGCTAGAGTTTTCATCAGTGAGATTGTGAGGCTGCATGGCGTGCCTAAGAGGATTATATCCGATTGAGAATCAGTGTTTACTGGATGATTTTGGATGAGTTTCCAAGAGGCCTTGGGAACCCAACTTAACTTTAGTACTGCGTATCACCCAGAGACTAATGGGTAGAACGAACGAACGAACCAAACCTTGGAGGACATGTTGCGCATGTACGTGATGGACCAACAAAAGCGTTGGGAAGAATTCTTGCCACTAGTGGAGTTGACTTACAACAACAATTACCAAAGCACCATTAAGATGGCACCTTTCGAGTTTCTTTACAGGCAACCATGTCAGATGCCTTTGAGTTGGGATCGGCTTGAGGATAGGGTCCTGGTGGGACCAGAAGCGATCCAAGAAATGGAAGAGAAAATGCAAACAATAAGACAAAGGATTAAACACGTGCAGGATCGACAGAAGAGTTATGTCGATAAGCATCGTGTCGACCGTAGCTACGAGGTCGACGATCGAGTCTTCTTGTAGGTTAAACCACATAAAAGTTTGATCAATTTTGGGAAGGGAGATAAACTCTCTCCTAGGTTCATGGGACCTTTCAAGATTATGGAGAGAAAGGGGTCTGTGGCCTATCGACTAGCTTTTCCAGATTCTTTGAGGCGCATGCATGATATTTTTCATATATCTCTTTTGAGACATTATATTAGTGATCCTACACATGTTATTGACATGAGTTCCTTGCAGGTGACAAACGAGGGGGCACTCATGGCTGAGACGATCCACATTTTGGATCATTGCATTCGAAAACTACGACATCGAACGATAGAGAAGGTCAAGGTCTAGTGGGACAATTATAGTCCACACTCGACGACCTGGGAGGACGCATATGATATGCGCCAACAGTTTCCATTTTTGTTTGATAGATAGACATATGATACTGTGATACACTTTATTTCAGCATTTATACTGTGAAACTTTGGGACAAAGTTTAGACCAAGAGGGGGTGTATGTAACATCCCGCTTTGGCGCACTGAGCGAACTTATTCCTTGAGGACACTTGCTCGCAAGTGATCCAGATTACTATGCTATTAAAAATTTTGATTTTGATTATGAGGCATTATGGGTTGATGACATGTTGTTTTACTGCATTGACATAGACATGTGATATTGACTCGGTTTACTGAGTGTGCAGGATTTTGGACCTCAAGGATGCAGAGACATCGATGGAACCCCTTGGACTACGGATCGAGTCAGGGAGTGTACCATTGGGGTTTGATTTTTTTACAGTGATATTAGTGCATTTGATTAGATGATATGATATGGATATGTTCTGACATGATTTGTTGATGATGCAGGCTGACGATAACTTGCTGACTAGACTGACATGTGGAGTAAAGGGGTCATGCATGACTACCAGAGATGCTGAGGGAGAGGTGTGGATAACAGCCCTACCACAACCTACTAGCACTCCCACCGTGGCTTGAACTGTAGGTTAATGTTTACCTAGTTTGAGAGGACCCACGATGCCATAAAGGCGGACTGCGACAGTCACTCACGATGATTCTAAGGGGTGCGCAATAAGGCAGGGGACTTATTCCTTAGAGGCCCTTAGCCTCCCATAATTTCACCTGGTGGAGTATTGACTCCAGGGGTTATTGATGTCTACCAAGTCAGTCAAGAGGCGAGTGGCACCCTTGGAGCAAGTAGTGTGTCTTGAAGGGCACGTCGGGCAAGGGAAACAGATTAAGGCGAGTGGCACCCTTGGAGCACCTAGTGCGTCCTGAAGGGCACGTCGCGTTGTTTATGATAGAGGAATGAACCTAGATGGCCTTAGGATGAATAACATGTTAGGAAAATTTTAAAACAAATTCCCTAAATAAATGTCGCCCTGTACAAAAATTTAAGGTTTAAGTCTAAATTTTTTATCTCTCTATAAAAAAAAATAACAATAATAATAATAAAAATAAAAACCACATAAATAATAATTATGACCTTCGTTAAATCTTGTAACATGAAGGGAATAACAAATTTAATTTATTCATTAAAAAAAAATCTGTTGGAATAAAATTTAAAAGAAAAAGGGGAATTAATGGTTTTATTATTTTGATAATTTTAAAATACTAATTAAATGAGAAAAGGGAAAAAGGGTTAATTTCCACACCTRCCTTTTTGAGTTCTAATTAAAAAGGGGAAAGAGGGAAAATCTAAAAAATTAGGAAACTAGGAAAAGAGGTAAACATAAAAAGGGAAAAAGGGGAACATAAGGGAAAAAGCGGAAAGTCAAACTTAGAAAAAATATCTACCATTTAAGAGCTTTCTAATTTAAACTAAATTAGCAATTTAATAATAGGGAAAGCCATTAAAACCTATAAGAGAATTTGGGGACACCTAGGAGTGATTCTAGGAGTAACTCTAGGTGGGTGAGGGAAATGAAGCTATTAATTAATTAAAGAAATTAAATTATGGAGGAATGTAGGGGATGGGGGACACTTGTACGAAGAGGAATTTTTAGGAAATTATTTTTAAAAATTTAATGAAATGAGATTTTAGGAAAGAAAGGAAGTTCAAAACTCTATATAATGAAGGAAGGAGAAGGATGAAGGATCTTCTTCTATTTGTGTAACGTTACGCTGTAGAAATATCTACTTGACTGACTTAACTTGTGGGAGTTGGGATACCCAGTTCGGTGAGGAGTGGTAGTTGGGCCTTGCGAGGCGAGCTGGGAGCTAGTCGAAATTTCTAGATAGTGAGTGTGTGGACCCTTTGCGGATCGGGGGGCTAAGGGGGAAGAAGAGTACCCCTAACATTGGATGGGAGGTACCGATGAAGTCTCGATGGTCGGTGAGCGAGAGTTGCATGGAGCGCACAGGTGTCATTCAGAGCGAGCGATCATGCAACAATACACTCTCTTCATTTTTGTATGTTAGAATGTATTATGACTTATGCTTGGATCTACTTATTTAATGGAAAAGTAAAATGATGTTTTTAAAAATTGGTGACTGGAATTTTCCTTAGCCTAGCTCGATGGTTGCTAACTCCCATGGCCTTCGTTTTCCTGCATGTCTTGACCACCTTGCTGTGTTGATTGTGACCTTCATGGTTATTTATCCTTCATCCCTAGCTCACCAGTCCTCGCCTGAGTAGTCGGCCAAGAGCCTGATCTATAGTCGTTGCCTTAGCGTTAAAAGACCTATGGATCTCAACGCCCTGGTTTTCTGTTCAAGGATGATGAGCGAAGGACGAACCTTTTAGCCGGCTACCCTTGATGTTTGTCCCTGGCTGATTGTTGATTCATCCATCTGGAAATGACCTCTTCATGTGGATTATCTTGTGTCCTGGTTGGTTTTCTCTATGCCTTGACTGATAGAAACCCCGACAATCATTCCATGACCTTTCCCATCGGATCCTTGCATTCTCTTACTTTTGTATGCACTGTATTGGGGTTATAGCATTGGAAGCACGAATTGATTTCCGGTCTGCAAATTTTTGGGTATTCTGGCAATGAAAAAGAAAACCCGAATTGATTTCAGGTTTGCATTTTTATAATGGTATCCTGGAAATGGAAAAACATTCTTATTTGTTATTCTTGTATGCATTGTATTGGTACTCTGGCAATGGGAAGAACGTTTTATTTCCTATCTTCATTTTATATTGGTGTCCGAGAGATGAAATTTTTTTTTTGTATTCATGTCTGCATTGTATTGGTACTCTGGCAATGGGAAGAATGTTTGATTTCCTATCTGCATTTTATATTGGTGTCCGGGAGATGAAAAACGTTTTGTATTCCTATCTGCATTGTATTGGTACTATGGCAATGGGAAGAACATTTGATTTCCTATCTGCAATTTATATTGGTGTTCGAGAGATGAAAAACATTCTTTTTTTGTATTCATGTCTGTGTAGCATTGGTATCTTGGAAATGGAAAATGAATTCATTTCCATGTCTGCATTTTGCCAATGTTTTTCCCTTTTAAATGATGTTGGAAACATGGAGTTCCTTCTGGTGCATTTTGGGCATATCATTTTGCATATTTTAATTACGGATAGCCATGAATTCCCTTCTGGTGTGTCCCTGTACATGTTTTTCCCTTTTAAAATGAGACTGTGGTAGCTGATTAATTACCCACGATTTTTCCATTCAAAACGTGGCTGAAATTGTGGTTAAATGCTCATGAATTGGAATTCAAAACGTGACTGAGACCATTGTTTAATGCTCATGATTTTACCATTCAAAACATGTATGAGATCGTTGTTTAAATGCTCACATTTTTCCATTCAAAACATGTCTGATACCATTGTTTAATGCTCATGATTTTACCATTCAAAACATGTCTGAGACCATTGTTTAATGATCACGATTTTACCATTCAAAACATGTATGAGATCGTTGTTTAAATGCTCACGTTTTTCCATTCAAAACATGTTTGAGACCATTTTTTAATGCTCACGATTTTACCATTCAAAACATGTCTGAGACCATTGTTTAATGCTCATGATTTTACCATTCAAAACATGTCTGAGATCGTTGTTTAAATGCTCACTTTTGCCATTCAAAACCTGTCTGAGACCATTGTTTAATGCCCACGATTATTTAATTTAAAATTTGACTTTGATTGTTGTTTAAATACCCACAATTTTTCCTTTAGAATGTTTCCAGAGCTTGCTGTAATTACCCATGATTTTTCCTTTAGAATGTTGCCAGAGCTTGCTTTAATTACCCATGATTTTTGCCTTTAGAATGTTGACTGAGCTTGCTGGAATGACCACAAATTTACCAGAACCATTGCTACAGTTAATTGGCTTGTTAATTGAAATGTTAAATGCTATAT
The DNA here is from genome assembly GCA_000966675.3 of Picea glauca. Classification (NCBI taxonomy): domain Eukaryota; kingdom Viridiplantae; phylum Streptophyta; class Pinopsida; order Pinales; family Pinaceae; genus Picea; species Picea glauca. The sequence continues at coordinate 228,158 of JZKD02S2279521.1, forward strand.
TAATTGCCTTACTAAATGCCAAAACAATTGCTACAACACTGTGAATGGTCAACAGATTCCTACTTATTGATTAAATGCCACAACGAGTTAAATGGTTAACAATTATGTAAATTGCCTTGTTTTTGTGCTATTAATCGTTATGTTAACTATCATATAAATTTCCTCACTACTTTTATATTAATTGTTATGTTAATTAACATGATAATCGCCTTGTTAGTGCTATAATACTTGTTATGAAAATAGTCATGCAAACTACCCTATTATTGCTCAATTAATTGATTATGTTAATAATTATGTTAAATGACTGGTTAACTATTGTAATAAATTTTTATGTAACATATATGTAATTACCTTGTTGATTTGCTACAACAATGTTATTAGCTGGCAGTTTCCTCCTCAATGGTAATAACCAACTAGTGTGGTAAGTTCAGTCATTATATCTAGATTAATGTTGAGGTTTAACTGTTCATAAGTGCTATAGGTAGCATTCCACTTTAAGAATGTTAATGTTGTTATTCAAGTTTATGGTTAGTTGGATTTATAGATATCACCTAATTGGTAACCCRGACTYRCTAAATTTGAGTCGTAATTCATGTTAAGTTCGRTGGGTAACTCGTTGACTGATGGAATTTAGACTGGTTAATTGATCTRTAATTAACGCCAATTTAAGTCATAGATAACGACCTTTTAKCCTTGATTAATGGTTKTTGTTTAATATTAATTAATGTTTGTACRTGGTTTTGTAAACGTTCAATGTGATTGGTTTTTCTCACTGTAAGGGTTCTAGTTACTTGTGTAATTAATTTTGGGTTGTTAGGATGATTGTCCTTAGCTTAGTAGGCTTGGTCTGCTTGTGTCGGGCAGGATGTAGACACCTCCTTGTTCCTTAGAACAGTCGCCAGCCCTGAGACCTTTAATGGTCAAAATCGATGGGAACCTGGGCTTGAGCGTTGCTTATGTGTCCTGGAGGTCCTAACCATTGCAGGGTAGGACGGGCGAGTAGTCATTCTTATTTTTCGTCAGTTGAATGTCGTACATTGCTTCCAGGTGCTTGATGTGATTTTATGTTAGGTCGTTATGTTGTTGTTGCGTGTGTTGCATGCGTTGTGTCGTCGTCGTGTTGTGATGTTGAGTATAATGTCATTATTACCTTCCTACAAAAAAAAAAAAAAAAAAAAAATTAAGGGCGCTTTTACCGGTTGTAAATCATAGGAGTCGTACCAGATGGGGATGTTACATATGTGGCATGGAAGGAAGGAAGTATTTTACTTAGAACCGAAAATCCTTATGACATTGTAATTCTCCATTTGTTCCAGTGTCCCCTTCCTATCCAGGAACTTACTTTCCTAGTGAGACATCCCGGGAGCGTCCTTTACAAACAAAAATCCCTTAAATAATGAGACAAAATCATTAAAAACTTCATAAAAATTTTGGGAGGATTTGTGCCTCCATAATGTTTGATACCATAAGGTTACCGGGTCGATTTCATAGTTTACCTTCTTACACACAGAAAATCTCAGAAACTTACAGCAACGTGCTATCGCGAAAACCAAATAAGATGACATAAGTAATTTCTTCTCCTTCTTGTATTGTGACAATTGGGAAGAGATTTCAATGGAAATCGAATTTCCCCAATCGAAGATGGCATGTTCCTTGAACGTAAAGTAAAAAATGTAAAGAATCATGCCAGAAATGTTGGCTGTATTTTCTTGTCTTGTTATCCTCATGAAAAGCTAAGCAATTTCCGAGAAAGTATTTTTGAAAGAGCTATCCTGCAATCTCATGATGTCTTTAGGGACGAATGTTGGGTTCTCTTGGAACTAAGGTAAGAGGTCCAACCCATTGTCATGCTTCTTTAAGAATTCTATGCAATATTCTCCCTTTAAAGTAAGTGTTGGCTCGAGAAGTCTCAACATATTACGAAATACCTGAGGCAAAAGAGAGACAGGGGAATGATCCCACAACTGAATGATCTGTTGGATTGGAATATATTTCTTTGCGTACGAGGCAAACAAATAATTATAGTTAAAGACTTATGGGACACAACCTGCGCGCATAATTCCAAATGTCCATATTACTTCCTTCTGGGCAGAAGGGGATGAGTAGTGGGAATATGCTCTAGAACACTTAAAATTCTGGTCCTCACCTGAAAAATGTTCAATGTATCTCCACATAACTGTTTTCGAGTTGCTTCCATAAGTTGACGAAAACGTTCCTTTTCTCCATATAATGTTTAAAATCAACGCTTGAGAGGGATAATATAATCCTTCATAAATCCTGGTTTAATGCATTTTAATAAGAGATCTCCTCAAGCCCTTCTCTTATTAATGACAATATTTAGAAACCTACATGATGAGTTGTTAGCATTCAAAGCATAGTAAATGAGTATTGGGAAGTGCGTGAGGGTGGCAGGGATGGACGAGAGAGAAATAGGATTTGAGACTTTTGTCAACCCGGGAACCCGCGAAGCCACGACTGCAAAAGGTTGTAAATCGGCTAAGTATAGGATAACTCAATGGTCATATGGATTCATTGTAGAAGAAATGGGACTTGGAAGTTCAGGGAGTATGGGGGTCAAAATGTAGATCACATAACTTTTGGATGCAAAATGTATATCATGGAACATGAGGTATGAGAGTTTGATCCCGTCAACCTGGGAACCTGCAATTGCAAAATAGGCTAAGTATATGATAGCACAACGGTCAATAAAACTCGCGATGTGAGGGTATGGATGGAGATGAGGATCCACAAGTCCACCAATCTGGTAACCCGCCATTCTGAAAAAAATGACTAAGTATAGCATGAGAAAGGGAAATTAGAAGGGGAAAAAGGAAAGGGAAAAACAGATAAGTATAGAAGAAGGGAAATAAAGGGAGAAAAGAAGTTGGGAAAATAGAAAAGGGGAGGGAAATTTTGGAAGAATGAAATGATCTCATTAACAAGTTCCAACTATGGGATGATAATCCCCTGTGGGTTGTCAAGAATCCATAATCCCTCGTGACCAGGTGCTTCCACCCATTGGGCTATGGAGTCAGATTAAGAATATACAAACTGAACAAAAATAAAATTATGTACAATGAGAATGAAAAAGCTACAGGAGAAGAAACCTTTCAAATGTTTCCTACTAAAAAAAAACAACAATCCTTTTCCTTTCATATCTTGGAGCATATAGGAGTTAAATCCCAATATCTTCTTGACGACATATGGTTTGATCCAAAGTGCTTCGAACTTTGTATGCATGGATGAATTCTCCTTGGCCTTGTTCCAAAGTAGCACCATCTCTACCTTCTTGAAGTTCTTCATAGTTGTGCTTTGATAAAAATATATCTTGATGCTCTGTTGCCTCTGAGAAGTTCGATTCAGGGATTTTCTTCGTTCCTCTTCCAACTTCATCAACTGGTTGATTCTCTTCTGGATGGGTGAACTGTCTTCTGTATCCTGAGTATTAAACATAGAGATCAATTCCTTGAGCTCGAGGCTAATCAAATTTTTTTCCTCTTTCCCATAAACCAATAGATATGGAGACATCCCTGTTCTATCCTTCAGGGTTATTCAACTTTCCCATAATGCATCTGTCAGCTTCAGATGCCAATTCCTTTGGTTTCTATCAACGGTTTTCTTCAGTATCTACACAAGTGTTTTGTTTTTGGATTCAACAAGACCATTACCTTGTGGGAAATAAATTGATGAATGACCCATGATGATTCCATGTTGTCCGCAAAACTTTGTGAACTTTGACCCGATGAATATTGAGCCATTGTGTGTGATAAATTTATCAGAGACACCAAATATGGACATAATGTTGTCTTTGAGGAATTTAATTAGTTCTTCAACATCAACCTTCTTTAGTGCCACCGCTTCCATCCATTTTGTGAAACAATCGGTAGCTGTCAGAATGCACACGGGTTCCTTACTATATTTTGTATTAATAGACCCGACAACATCAATCCCCCATTGGGAAAACAATTTTTCTACCACAATCGGCTGCAAAGACATCGTGGATTTATTCATCTTTCCTGAAAAATACTGGAATGAAAAACACTTCCTTATTGTGTCATATGAATATCTGAATATTGATGGCCAGTAAAATCCTGCTCTGATTATTTTGTGGGATGTTGTAGTAGGTAAAAAGTGTCCACCACATATTCCCTCATGGAATTATTTGATTAGTTCTTGGGATTGACTTTTATCAATGCATCTTAGCAGTATACTAGAAAAATTTATTCTGAACATTATGTCAACAATTAACACGTATTGGTTCACCTTCATCTTCAGTGTCCTTCGCTCCTTGGGATTAATTGTGACAGGAAATTTCCCGGACCTTAAATATAATATAATATCTGTGTACCATTCTGAATCAACTAATGGTTCTTCGACTAATATTGAAATCATCCCATCGACCGAGTCCGCATTCATGATGAGCTTTCATAAACCTTTTCCCTTGATTTCCTTTAAAGGTTTAATATTGATATCATATTCTTTTATTTTTTCCAACCAGTTGGCCCATTTTCCTTCTCTTAATTGTTGATTTAGAAGCATCTTCACGGGTGATGAGGGAATATAAGCTATAACATGGGATTTTAATATATACATCTGAAAGTGTGCTACTGCTTTTACAAGAGACAAAGCTTGCTTCTCGAGTTATGAATATCTCAACTCATATTCGTGTAGGGTTTTTCTCATAATACTTATCGAGAGTTCTTCTCTGTTGCTTATTTTCTGAGTGAGAATGGATGCAACAACTACCTCTGTAGCAAATGAATATATAATGAAGTCTCTTTGGAAGTCTGAACCGATGAGGACAAGAGTGGTAGTGATTTATCCTTTGATATTGTTGAAATCTTCCTGAGTATCTGCTATCCACTCGAATCTCTGCTCCTTTTTCAACAACAGATTGATTGACTTTACGATGCTTGCGTAGTCAGGAACAAATCTTAACACAAAATTAATTTCCCAAAGAATGACTGGTTTCCCTTCTTGGATGTTGGGGGTTTGAGATCATTTATTTATTTAAATATTTCCGGATCTTTGTAAATACCTTCCTTGCAAACAATATGTACCAACAACTTGCCTTGAGTCACAACGAACAATCATTTCTTTGGATTCAGAGAAAATACGTATAATCTACATCTTTCAAAAACCTTTCTTAAATGATGGATATGATCCTTCCATTTGTTTGAATGTGTCATCAAGTCATGTTTATAGTATGCCATAAAATTTTCTATCAACCCGTTGAACGCATGATCCATGGCCCTTTGGAATGTGGCTCCAACATTCTTCAAACCAAATATCATTCTAGCATATGCATATGTCTCCCATGGTGTGATAAATGCTGTCTTTTCTCTATATTCCTCAACCACCAAGACTTGGTTATATCCATAGAAACCATCCAACATGGACATGCAGGCTGATCCAATAACTTGTTGTAGTAGAAAATCCATTTATGAAGGGAAAATCCAGTCTGAAGGTTCCATCTGATGACATCCTCCAATGGCCTTCAAACAAACATTCTTGACTCCCCAAGCCTTGAAATAGCTCTAGGAATTTTTTGAGCTCCATGTCTAGGATAACATAGTTTCCAATAATGACATCTATATAATATTCCATTAATTCATTATCCTTCTTCTTTAAGGAGAGGGGTTTTATGGGTTCACAGGGTACTTTAATCATTGCTCCCTCTTTTCCTGGAAACATCATGCAACTTCCATCATTCATTATATATCCTCTGATCATAGATGTCCAGTCTCTTCCCAAAAAAACTCCATATGCTAGAGGAAGGTCTACCACAATGATATTGAAATCTATAATGATATGGGGGGTTGTTGTAATCCAAGCATAAAAATCCTTGATTTATCTGTACGCTGGCACTTTTCTAGAATCAATTGCATATATTCTCTCATCATCTTCATAATGATTAGTGAAACTCATGCCCAATGCCTCCATGACCGCAAGAGGCATTATATTATTTGTCAGGCCAGTGTCAACTAACTAGTTATCTAATGCAGCATCATGATTTTCAATTGAAATGTAGAAGGGAAAAATTTCGCCTCTCAACTTGGCAGTTGACGGGCTCTGGCTTTGTTTTGGAGTGGTAACGACACCTTCAACTCTTTCCGATGCATCATCCAACAACTTCAATATGTTCTATCTTTGTTGAGGAATCTTTACCACTTCCGTAAAAGGAATATTTATCCTCAATTTACTTAGGTCCTCCACGACATTATACGTCATTTGAGTGGAGCTTGATGGCATGTGTTTCCTTTTGGTTCTATTTCCATCCATCATTTTCTCATTCGACACTTTTTCATTTGTTTTTTCTTTTTCTTTTTCCTTGTCAGAGTCACCTTTATTCTTTGGTCTATTTACAAACCCTCTTGTATTGGACATAGTGTCATTGATTTCAATAGTCAATGTCATTGATGTGATGATAAGTTTATATGACGAATTGTCATTGATATCAACAGTATATAATTAAGCATATAATGGTTGATGTTAATCAGTTGGACGATATGGAGAGATTAAAGCTCAAGATAGTTAGCGAATAAAAATCAAAGTTAGAGTAGGACAGTATGCAGAGATTTAAATATTAAAAGCTCAGGAGGGTTAGAAAATGAATATCAAATCTCAATAGGTATGGCGCGATGAAACTCAGATCAAAGTTACAGTAGGATGGTATGCAACGATTAAAATATTAAAAGATCAGGAAGGTTAGAAAATGAATATAAAATCTCAGTAGGTATGGCGCGATGAAACTCAGATCAAATCAAGATCGTTGATACACATGATCTAGATCAATGACAGGGATGAATTGCAAAGAGAGAAAGGAGAATTAAAAGACTTGCTAGTTACAATCCCGCAATCATTCTAGATCGTTAGATCTCATAAAATTAAATATCGACGGCTGTGGTTGATCCAACAAATGATCAGATTAAGTCAGATCAAGTTGTGACCATCGGATGCACAATCGCCAAATCAAAAATAGGGATAGATTGCAGAGAGTGAAAGGATAATTAAACATTGTGTTATTTCCAATCCTGCAATTAGTCAGGACTGTCAGATCTTATATCTTCAAATATCGACGACTGTGGTTGAATCACCAAAAAACGCACAACTTCAAATTGCGGAGCTTGGGTGACGAGTTAAATCACTCACAAGTTGTGGTTCCACAATAATCCTTGATCGTTGATCTTCTTTGAGTGTCTTCATGACCATTGGATCACTTTAAGTGGAAGGATAGGATAAGCGGGGAAAAAGTTTTGAGAATTTGAATACCCGAACACCCGTTAGCCATTGGATCAGTTTTGAGTGGAAGGACAAGATAAGCAGAAAGATCTGAGATCTTGATTATCTGAATTCCCATCAGCCATCAGATTAAATTAAATGGAAGGATAAGATAAGAAGAAAGATATGATATCTCGATTATATTAATTCCCGTCAGCCGTCGGATCAAATTAAGTGGAAGGACAGGATAAGAAGAAAGGTTGAGTTCTCTATTACCTGAATTACCATTATCCATTGGATCAAATTAAGTGGAAGGATAGGATAAGCGGGGAAAAATGATTGAGAATTTGATTATCCAAATACATGTCAACATTCAGATCAAATTAAGTGGAAGGATAGGATAAGCAAAGTTGGAGGGTCGTTGGATTTAAACCAAGGCAAAGCTACATCACAGACAGATGAAGCCGTCAATCTAAGATCTTGATCAAATGAACATCATTCACTTCAGGTCTAAAGATGTGAGGAGGTTACGCTTCGGGAATATCACTTCAGAATATTTGTGAAGTCAAGATATCGAAATACCTGAAGTCCTGAAAGCTGAAATTCTGAGGTCACTCTCAGTTGTCAATCTGAGATACCCTTCAGATAATATTCTGACTATTAGATCAAGGAGATGAATATGTGTCACATTGGGAGATCTACGTCAGCAGACCATGTCAGAAAGGACATGTGGCAAACCATGTCAGCAAGGACATGTGTCAAACGACGTCAGCAAGGACGTGTGGTAGACCACATCAGCAAGGACATATGAAAAACCATGTTGACAAACCACGTCATCAATGACACATGGCACAGTCAGATAATGACAAGTGTTAAGTTGAAATCGACATTTCAGGTATGTGAAAATCATGAATCTGAGTAACATGTGGCAGAAACTCGGCTCGTTCCCCATCATCAAGTGACGTAAGAAAGTTATGTCACTCGAAGATTTTTACTTCGGGAATTTCACCACCAACAAATTCCCAAAGTCCCGAAGTCCTGAATGCTGAAGTCCCGAAGTGGACATGATTTTTCCAATATGAATATCACTTCGAGTGTAGTGGAAGGATAGTGTAAGTGAAAGTATTAATTGACAACAAGTGGTTTCCACCACCTATGACTTATTCAGCAGATGATCACTCCAGAGAAAAATGAAGCAATGATTAGCTTAAGTCCCGGAGCCCCGAATGCCAGAGTCCCGAAGTGGACATGAGTCGTTCGATCTAAAGATCACTTCAGGTGTATTCTTAGCCATTGATCATATTATAGTGGAAGGATAATGTAAGTATAATAGCCGAAGTCCCAGAGTAAATGGTGGCCATCCATCTCAATGCTTGATTAAGTCCTAGCTGACGAATTAAGCAGTGAAAGGATAAAGTGTAAGGATCGAATCTGACCATTGATCTGGTTACGTGAAATAAAAGTGAACCTTCTAATCTGTTCGAGGAAATCCTATTTGGAATATTTGATAGGTTGAGAGTCTCGAAGTCCCGACTATCCTTCATCTCATCAGGATATTAAATCACGACTGTTGATTCTGATAAGCGCTCAAGCGCTCGTTTGGGTTAATGTCTGGATACCACCATTGGTCATATGGTAAGAGATTTAAAATGAATAATATAATAAGTTTCTAAAGTTCATAAGCCTGTGGTTCTACACCTATGATTACATAGAAATGGTTTGAAGGAAGTGCCTATGCAGAACTCAGTTTCTAAAATAATTGCAGAGATTCAGGATCGAGTTAAAAATCAAATTGATCCATATCTGTGATCAATTTATGAAAAGAATTCATGGTAAGAATAATAAACAGTGATAATGGTTAAGTTAAATGAAGAGGCGCGATGGTCCAAACTAAGGGACACAGTGTTTCACACTCACGCCGTTTTGAAAAATATATAAACGAGAAAGAGTGGTGAGAAGATATGGTCTCTATATTTCAGATTAGAAGATTAAAAACAGAAGCAGAGTCCAAGATGAATATCTATTCATTCTAAGGTTCCTGCCAATGTCTTATTGAAGATCAAGAACAAAAGAAGACATAGCATCAGTTATGCAATCCAGTTCTTGATATAGAAGACCATACAAGCAAAGGTTACAACAAACAAGTAGAAAGTACAACAGTGGTTGCATGAGTCAAATTCAATGAAGAGCAGAAGATATTGATTTTCATTTTAAAATAAGGGTGGTTGGGTGGTGCAAGGGAAAGTTGGAGCCTGTAGGGGAGTAGGTTCTTCCTTGTCAGTTGTAGGTGACTAAATAGAGGGTTGTAGCTTCCTACCAGTTGGTGCTAGTGAACAAAGGGAGTTGGGGATTCCTTGTCAATTATAGTTGACTAAACAGGGGGTCGTAGCCTCCTACCAGTTGGTTCTTGTGAGCAAAGGGTGTGGGTGCATCCTGATCAGTTGGTGCTAATCGAAAAGGAAGAATATATTCCTTCTATATAACTTGTAAGAAAAGGAATTTTGCAGTTAATAGAGAAGTATTGGTGGTTTTATCTCTTGGGTTCCATGATAAAATCCAGTGTTCATAAGAGTTTTTTTTTCATCGTATATTTCTTAATTGAATAATTAATATGTGTTCTTAATATGGATGAAGTTAAAACAAAAAAGTAGGCAATATTGATTCACCCCACCCCGCTCTTAGTATTGCTCGATATTCCATCATCTTGTATGGGCGGCGTTTTCTTGCGAGTGTTGGATTACTGAGAGGGGGGTGAATCAGTAATAGCGTAATTATAATCCTTTTTCTTCAAATGTTATATCAATGTAGAATTATTATCCAATAATGAGAATTAAGAAATAAACAATCACACACATACACAGTACACTGGTGTTTTACCTGGAAACCCAAATCGAGAGAAAACCACAGAATGTTTTTTCTTATATGTCTTGAAGAATTACATTCATTGGAAGAACCAACTTCCTTTGTTTTCCAGCTGCAACTAGAAGGAGGCTCCAACCCCCTAGTTTCTCAGGCTACAACCTGAGAGAATCTCCAACTCCCCAATTCTCTGGCTACAACCAGAAGGAGGCTACAACCCCCAATGCTCTCCAGCTACAACCGGAAGGTGGCTACAACCACCTGTCCTTGCCCCGTCTTGCCACCCTAAAGTAGAAGTAGAATGACAGAACCATTGTCACACTATCACTGTGAGATATACTGCTGTAAACCTGTACCAATAAATTTGAACCATGCATCGACCATGCATCAACCTGTACCTCAACCTGTAATCAACTTGTACCATAAACAAGTGCATCAACCATGCACCAACCTGTAATCAACCTGTACCATAAACAAGTGCATCCAACCATGT
>JZKD02S2279521.1:283850-295178 GCA_000966675.3 Picea glauca
ACATTCTTTACATTATCATACATATGAGAACCAACTCATAATGAGGCTACAACCTCAGTTTTGCAAGATGCTACTTGCTGAGAGCACCAACTCTCTGTTTTCTCTAGCACCAACTAGAAGGAAGCACCAACTCCCTGGTTTCTATAACACCAACTAGAAGGAAGCACCAAATCCATGGTTTCTCTAGCACCAACTGGATGGAAGAACCAACTTCCAATCATACAGGAACCAACCTGTATAACAAAGAACAAGAGTTATCCCTTGCACCACCCTGCCACCCTGGTTTCTCTGGCTGCAACCAGATGGAATCTACAAATCCCTGTGTTCAAGCACCCACTTGAACCTATGAGGACAACAGTCCTCCCTAGAACCTCCCTTCCACCATGAAATATAAATATTTTCTAATGAAACTTTTTACAGTGATATAATGTTCAATAGTAGCTTACCAGACTCATCACTGTTCTGTTGCATTTAGTTGCTCTGTCTGCCTCACTGCCTTCCTGCACACATGAATTGCATTGTCTGATATTCTGCTCTTTATGCTCTGTGCGCCATGTCCATTCACTGCACAATTCCTCTTCTGTTCAATTCAGCTATTGCACTCTCCTCCTTCTTCATGCTTGAATCACCTTCAACAGCAACAACCACAACAACTCCAACAACAACAACAACCACATCTCTTCTCTGTACTGTGTCTTTATAGCTTTTGTGCACCTTGTGCATGAAATGCGTGCAATATCTATGCATACTCACACCACGCCGATATCCTCTACAACTCGAGTGCTCTGTCTGATCATCATCATGACTCTTCAACTTCTCTATCCTTTTTTCCACTCTTTCAGCATCACTGTATGTTATGCTAAGATTCCTCAGCCTCTTTGGTAGCTGAGACTCTTCGTCTTCTCTGTGATAGTCGAGTTCACCTTATCTGTTCCATTTACATGCTTCAATTCTTATCCAGCTATCAATCGCCTCTAGGAGCATATTCATCCCTCTTGAAGATTCCCAGAGACTCTTGATCTTCTCTGTCAATCACCCTGAAGTGTCTTCGAGTCCTCTGGTAGAAACCATCAATGGTTTCTGGCAGTTACACTGTGACCTGCAATAGTAGCCCTCTGATCTCCTTCAGTTTCATCTGCACCGTTGGATTAGCTCTAAAAGATATTGTCATGATTTATGCATTTCACACTTTCGCAATTTGGAGATTCTGCGATGAGGCATCTTGACTCTTCATGTCGCGAGCTCCGAAAAGGAGCTTGGCTGCTCTAGCTCCCTCCTCTACATGACCACAGGCGGTGACCTCCGGTTACACCGACAATTCACATTTTCGGTATTTCGGCATTCGTATGATCCAGTGTCTTGACATTCCGAGATGTGATCCCCAAAATTCTGAAAAGAAGATTGTCTTCACATACTCTTCTCTTCATCACTTTGATGGTGTGACCACCAGCTGAGACCATGCGCTTATGCATAAAGCGCTTTCGTGATTTTGCATTTCATGAATTTGGAGATGAGGCATCTCGAATATCCAAGTCGCGATCCCCAAAACCCCAAAATGGAGCTTATCTGAACTGACTCCTTCCCTTCTCGTGACCACCAGCGGTGACCATGGGCTGTGCTAAAAGGTGCTTCATATTTTGCGAGTTTCCACACCATGCTCCATTGACTCCAAATCAGAGAAATTCCAATTGCTTGCCACTTGTCCTATGATTCGACGGTTTAAATCTGATCTTGATTCAACAACTCATATCATATCACGATTTTGACGTTCTTGTGGTTATGTTTCTTGCCTCTCCAAGTCGCGATTCGTGAAACTTCGAAATGGAGTCATATCAACGGTCCAGATCATAACTTGATCTGATGGCTGCAATTAAATCGCAATTTCGCATATTTCTTCTCCTAAGATGGAGGTTCTCGCCACTCCAAGTCACAATAGGAGAAGCTCCAATATGGAGCTCAGATCAACGATCCACGTTCTTGGTGATCTGACGGTCCTGATCTTTTCGTGATCTCGCATCTCGTTGATCCTTAGATGGATATTCTCGTCACTCCAAGTCGTGATAGGCGAGACTCCGAGATGGAGCTCAGATCAATGGTCCTAGTTCTTGGTGTTCTGACAGTCCTGATATTTTCATCATCTCGCATCTCACTAATCCTTAGATAGAGATTCTCGTCACTCCAAGTTGCGATTCGCGAAACTCCAAAATGGAGTCTTTGACTAGCTCTGATCTTTCGCCATGTGTCCTCTTGATCCAACGGTCCACGACTGTCATTTCTGACGTGGTGTACCATATTCACCTCCTATATATGATGGCCCAGATCACACCTTGATCCAATGGCTAGGATCATTTCGCCATTTCACATTTCGCCACTTCTGTGGTGAAGTGTTTCGATGCTTCAACTCCACTTTGCAATTTCCCCACTTCATGATTTCTCCACTTCGGTGGCGAAGTGTTTTGACACTTCAACTCCCGGTATCAGAAATTCTAAAATGGAGTTTAATCTTCCATTATCATTGCACTGTTGATCATGCTGATCTTTGCCATCGTTGTTCTTGCCATCAATGACAAGCTTACTCCCAACTGTAAACCTTCCAACAATCCTCTGCACTATCTCTTCTGAACTTAACAAACTTGCTATGCAACGTCTTCCTAAACTACTTCTGATGCCTGTTTGTTACATTCTTCATGTACTCATGCCATCTTGACTTTGATGTACTTTCCATCAATGACAAGCATACGCTACCTATTAAACATTTTCCAACAAAGATGATCTGAAGGACAAATTTGTCCCCATTTTCCTCCACAACATCCTCCAAAAGTGACCAATGAATTTTGTGTCTCTGTCCAAGACAATTCTCCTGGGTAGGCCGTGAAGTCTCACAACTTCCTTGAAAAATAGATTTGCAACATGTGTTGCATCACTGGTCTTCTGCCATGGGATGAAATGTGCCATATTTGAAAACATGTCCACTACCACACATATGGAATAAAATCCCCTTTGTGTTCTTGGCAATCCCAACACAAAATCCATTCTTATTGCATCCCAATGCCTCTTTAGTATTGGCAATGGCTGATACAATCCAGTGTTTTTCCTTTTCCCCTTTACATGTTGGTAGATTCTACATCTGTTCAAAAACTTTATCACCTATGTTCTCATACCTGGACAATAGTATGAACTGCTCAACTGTGCAAATGTTTATCATGGCCAAAATGTCTAGCCAATCCTCCACTATGCTTCTCCTTCAGAATATTATCCCTCATTTAACATTTTGGTATTCATAGTTGATTGCCCTTGAACAACAATCCCTCTTGGATCATGTACTCCGTCCACTAAATTCTATCGCTCAACAAAGGATTTATACATGCTTCATATGATTCCTTGAAGTTTGTATCATCACAATACATATCCTTAAGGTGTTCAAACCCCAAGGTCTTCACCTGGAATTCCTGTAGAATTAAACATCTCTTGCTTAACGCATCAAAAACCTTATTATCATTCCCAACAATATGTTTTATGAAAAAAGTAATTTTTTCTTAAACTCAACCCATTTTGCATGCCTTTGATTCAGTTTTTCTTGTTGGGTTATGAATTGTTAAGCTTGGTTATCTCTATACAAGACAAATTATTGCGGGACAAGATAATGCCTCCATTTCTTCAAGGCTCGAATTATGGCATAAAACTTCTTGTCATATGTGGAGTATTTCCTCTTAGTATCATTCATTTTCTCACTAAAATAGGCAGCAAGTCTGTTATCCTAACTCAAAATTGCTCCTATTGCAACTCCACTTGCATCACATCTTACCTGAAATGTTTTTTCAAAATCCGGCAAGCCCATAATTGGTCATTCTATTATCTTCTCCTTCAGTATATTGAAGCTCCTTTCAGCCTCCTTTGTCCATTTGAATGACTTGTGCCTCTTCTTCATTGTATCCATCATTGGTGCACAAATCCCACTGAAGTGTCTAATGAACTTCCTATACAAACTCGCTAATCCATGGAAGCTCCTTACCTCGAACATGCTCCTTGGTGACGACCATTCTTTGATCGCTTTCACATTCTCTAGATCCATATTCAGTTCATTCAAAGAGATCAAAAAACCCAAATAAATGAGTTTTGTCTTCATAAAAGAGGAATTCTTCAGATTTATCAAAATCGTCTCCTACTGTAGCCTCCTCATCACTAGCGTTAGGTGCCTCAAATGCTCCTCTTTAGTCCTGTTAAAGATAAGTATATCGTCTAGATATACAACCACTAACTTGCCAATGAAATCTTTTAGAATTTCGTTCATCAACCTCATAAAAGTGCTCGGGGCATTCGTTAATCCAAATGGCATAACCAACCACTCATACAACCCTTTGTTTGTCTTAAAGGATGTTTTCCATTCATCACCTTCTCTCATCCTGATCTGGTGATATCCACTTTTCACATTTATCTTATAAAAGAGATTTTCCCCACTTAATCAATCCATTAAATCATCCATTCTCATTAAAGGGAATTTGTACCTGATGGTGATCTTGTTGATGGATCTCAATTATGTGCACATTCTCCATCCTCCATCTTTTTTTGGGCTCAACACAATTGGTAATGCACATGGGCTCAAACTCTCCCTGACCAAACCCTTATATAGTAGCTCTTGGACTTGGTTCTTCACCTCCTCATTCTCTTGAGGTTTCAATCTGTATGATTCTTTGTTCGACAGACTTGCTCCTGGTATCAAGTTGATATGATGAATGATACTCCTGATGGGTGGCAACGAATTAGGAAACTCATCCACCACTATGTCAGCGAAATTATCCAGTAATTATCGAACTTCTTCCGGAAAGTCATTCATCGATGTACTCGTAAGGATAACTCTGGGCTTATTTACTACAATGAACTACATCTCCTACTCCTCCTTGAATTCCTTTAGTAGTTACTTCCTACTAATGAGAAGTATGCTAGTGCTGGCTTCTTATTTCACTCTTTTCTCCTCTATTGGAAGAAACATATGTGTTCTACCATTCTTCTCCAATGTGTATGTGTTTTTCCTCCCATCATGAATGACATTTCTGTCAAACTGCCATGGTCTTACCAACAGAATATGGCATACGTCCATGGGAATTACATCACACAAGATTTCATCTTTATAACCTCCTATCTTAATTTCAACCAGACATTGTTTAGTAATCATTACCTGGTGTCCTTTTTGCAACCATGAGACCTTGTATGGATTTGGGTGTGCAGTTGTATTCAAATCCAATTTATCCACCATCTCTGTGGATACTAGGTTGTCAGTGCTCCCACTGTCAATGATCACCTTGCATACTTTGTCCTTAGTCTTACAAGCTTTCCTGAAGAGACTGTTTCTCTGCACTGGTTTTTCAATTTTTGCCTCTGGTTTTAAGAGAACTTTTCTCAACATCAGGGATGATCCATCCTCTGCTCCTTCTGCTTCAACATCTCTTCGCTGTGCTTCTGAAATGTGAGCTTCTCCTCCTTCCTTATTCTTCTAGGGGCATTCCCAGGACATGTGTCCCATCTTTCCATAGGCATAACATCTTATTCCTCCTCTGCCTCTTCTTCTAGAAGAGTTTCTTCCACCACCCTGTCTTTCTCGGAAAATTCCTCCTCTTTCTGAGTGATTGTGTGGTTTCTCAGTCTCATCCTTAGACTGTTGTTCTTTGTCATGGGTAACTCCCTTGATTTTTCTTGGGACTGAGATTTTACCTCTTCCTTGTTGGTTTTGTTTTCTGGCCAGCTTCTCCTCTACCTTCAGTTCAAACTGAAAATCATCTTCCACGGTTCTGACTGACATCATGTTGAGTTTGTCCTAGATTTCATACCTCAGGCCATTTATGTACCTAGAAAATTTCTCCTCATCTTTCTCTCTTCGTCCAGTTCTTATGTTCAGCCTATAGAACTCCTCTGTGTACTCCTTAACCGTCATAATTTTTTGTCTCAGGTTTTGCAACTTCCTGAACATATTTATGTGATAATCTTTGGGCATGAACTTAACCTTCAGTTTGGCTACCATTCTATCCCAACTCTTTATCCTCTTTTTTCCTTTACTTCTTCTCTCAGCCTGTAGTTCATCCCACCATAGTGTTGCATTTCCCTTTAGTCTGGTGACTACTTGTTTCACCTTTCTCTCCTCATCGACATATTCATAGTTGAAGTGTCTGTCCATGGATCTTATCCAATACAACAGCTCCTCAACATCTAGATTTCCTTCATACATTGGGACCTCTATCTTGGCCTTTCCTCCCAATCTGGAAACTTCTCTCAGTAAGCATCCTTTAACATCGTCTCCTCCTACAGCTTCTTCAACTTCTATTTCTTCACTCTCTGCATCGCTGATATCTCTAGTATCAGGTTCTCTTCTCTGCATTGCTTCCATTTCTTCCAATATTGTGCAAAGCTCTTGCATCTCCCTCTCTACAACACAATTGGCTAAAGGTTCCTCTCATCTCCTTGGCGGCATTGTATTGACTGTCTTTCACACACAGAGTACAACTTCAAGTTATCTGTCTCTTTCGCCTAAAGTATACAGACGAAGAAATATTGGCTCTGATACCACCTAATGCAGACCCCCTATCCCTCCTAAGCGCTGTGTGACCTCCCGGTCAAGATATTTGATTCTGGAGCCAAAACGACTCTCCTAGTTTTGATCTAGAACCTATATCTCTGAATCCACAGGTCCTTCTCTGTGTTTTACCCATGCAACCAATCACTAGGCTCATGCTCTCCACTCCTCATGACTGTAGGCATGACCACAGGCTCAACCCAAAAGGCATGTCGCATTTCGGTGTTTTGATGTTCTGATACAATGGTCCCTCGACATAGACCCCTCTAATTCCTAAAACCCAATGGGATAACCAGAGGTTGGATCCTCCCTCTCCTCTATTTACATGACCACGTGCTCATGACCACTGCCTTCACCATAAGGTGCACCAAGCTCCTCCAAGTCCCAAATGCCAAATAATAGTGACACAAGATCTACGACTTAGGTCAACCCCTGGCCGACGGTTACGATCATCTCGGCATTTTGCATTTCATGACTTATCTCTCCACGAAGTCTGTTCTCTCCTCCTCCTGGTCGTCGAAATGCTAAAATGCTCCCCCATTGCAGATCAATGGTTCCAAACCTCCGAAGATCTGATGGGTTTCATCCTTTCAGGATTTCACCGGTCGAGAGTCTCGACTCTTTCTCCTTGTATCCCTGATTGCCGAAATGGTGATGGCACTGATCTGATGATCCAAATTATTCCTCGATCCGACGATCATGATCGATATTTCAATTCGTATTTTGGGTCCTAGGAATCCAGAGCCTTTTTCCTCCCAACTCGCGATGCCCGATATCACGAAATGGACCAATGGTCCATATCTATTTAGGATCAACAACTCTTATCCATCTTGAGATTTTAATCTCATTGACTTAGAATATTTTCTAAGTTTTCAAAGGTTTCGACCTTTGCCTCTCTGGGAAGTGGGTTCCTGGATCTCGATGACACTTATCCGAAGCGTTATTCCCCCTGAGATTCATCTAGAGAAGACTTTGATTTCCCGCACACTCATTGTGTCTAATGGATATCGATAACTTAGATCCAAGGGATTTGTCACAGAGAAATTCCTCCCAATCTCCTTGTGTTCCCTTATGGCTCAATGTACACCTTACAGAGCTTCAAATGAAGAGAAACCATTGAAATTGAAAAGCTAACAATCACAGTTCCATTCTCTCCTATGGAGATTCATCCACTTTCTCATAAAAATAGAATGACGGGAAACTGAAAACATTGTTTACACACCATGCATTTGAATCAATTTTTCCTATGTTATATTCACAAGTGCCAAAATGGATAAAAAATACACTCAAAATTACAACAGCTTTGAAAGCTTCAAGTTTTCTGCTAACTCACAGTTCTCTTACAACTACTTTCCCTCTGTATTGCAGCTAACCATATCTGGGCATACAAAAACACAATTTAACTCA
Source organism: Picea glauca (assembly GCA_000966675.3). Lineage (NCBI taxonomy): Eukaryota > Viridiplantae > Streptophyta > Pinopsida > Pinales > Pinaceae > Picea > Picea glauca. Next base: position 291,823 of record JZKD02S2279521.1, read on the forward strand.
GAGAGATTTCTAGGGTTTCCCCTACCTACTTATCTATGCTAAAACCTAATCTATTGGTTATCTTAGACTAGTGTCGATCCAAAGCCATAATGGAAACTCCTTCTCTGCTTATGATTTTCAAAACATGCCTCGAAGGGCAAATTTCGGCACTGGCTCAAGCGTGCCTCGAAAGGTAAATTCCGACGTTGATTTATGGTGGATTTCAAAATCAGTTGAAACTGCCAACGTTGAAGTTCTGGAAGAACTCCCATGTGATGAGTGGTCCTACCTTTGCGTGCTTACCAACGATGCTCCTGCATCAGAAGGTAGGTGAGTCAGTCCTGTACTAGGACGACAAGATCATGATTCGACTGCTAGGGGTAACATTCAAATTTCAAATTAAACTAAAGTTTGCTTATTGCATGATCATAGATATGTCAAATGTGAAAACCATATAATCAAAGATAGAAATGACTAATTCATATCTTCGAAGGTGGATAACTCAAGTGTTATAGTAATGGATCAACAAATGAAAATGATAGGCTTAAAAAATTTAAGGTTTATAAAAATATAGATTCCCTTTAGGTGTAATCTCATTTGCAAAAAGAAAAATCCACAAACTGCATGGTAACCACTCAAACCAAGTTTTCTTCTAACTCACAGTTCTCTTACAACTATTTTCCCTCTGTATTGCAGCTAACCCTATTTGGGCACATAAAAACACAATTTAACTCAGAGAGATTTCTAGGGTTTCCCCTACCTACTTATCTAATCTAAAACCTAATCTACTGGTTATCTTAGATTAGTCTCGATCCAGAGCCATAATGGAAAATCCCGCTCTGCTTATGATTTCCAAAATGTGCCTCAAAGGGTAAATTTAGGCACTGACTCAAGCGTGCCTTGAATGGTAAATTCCAGCGCTGAGTTATGGCCTATTTCAAAATTGGCTACAACTGCCAACATTGAATTTCTAGAATAACTCCCACGTGATGAGTGGTCCTACCTTTGCACGCTTGCCAATGATGCTTCTGCATCAAAAGGTGGGTGAGTCAATCTCGTACCAGGATGACAAGATCGTGATTCGACTGCTAGGGGTAACATTCAAATTTCAAATTAAACCAAAGTTTTCTTGTTGCGCAATGATAGATATGTCAAATGTGAAAACCATATAATCAAAGATAGAAATGACCAAGTCATATCTCCCAAGGTGTATAACTCAAGTGTTATAGTAATGGATCAACAAATGAAAATGATAGGCTTAAAAACTTTAAGGTTTATAAAAATATAGATTCCCTTTAGGTGTAATATCATTTGCAAAAAGGAAAATCCACAAACTGCATGGTGACCACTCAAACCAAATTTTGTTCTAATTTCATGCTTCAATCATGAAATTAAACAAAACAAATGATAGATTAAAAATGATGAACTCTTACACACAACTAGGCCAATGAATCTTCTCAAAGCCAAAAAGATAGAAAATTTTATAAGGAGAAGGAGGCATCTATATAAAAATTTATCCCTTGGAGACAACATTTTATCATGATAAAATTTGACAAGAATTGTTGGCTGCCAACATTTAGTTCCTACCTCATACTAAATGGGAAATTGGTAATGTGTTAAGAGTTCCATTTCCAGGTCATTGAAGATTTTAAAGGAACTACCTTTTAATTCAATGTACCATTTGGTGGAAGCTCTGGTCAAGGATCTCTGGAAAATATGCAGCCTCACACTATCATCCATCAACAAGTTGGATGAGCACCATAAATAGTATGCCATGATGTACGTGGAGGGGCCATTTCCTGTATTTTCATCAAACTTTGGAATATCTGAAGGTAGATTCTAAGGCATGGTCTACCATGATGGGTTGTGGGAAATATGGTCATTCGTCAAAAGAGACAAATTAGATAAGTTTAATTTTGTGAGGAAAGGAAATGACATAAATCAATACTAGGAGGGAGGTGAAGTTTCTGTTGTCCTAGATGGAACTTGCGGTCCACCTATATTTGTACTACTGGAGTGTTGGGTAGGTCTAGAAGAGTGAGTGCCCCCATGAATTTTGGCACTTCTAGGAGCATGACTTCACCCAAGATCAAACATGCCCCGAGGGGGGTTTCCCCCAAGGGTAAATGAGGACCCTCTAGGAAAAACATTCCCAAAGTTATTCCTAGGGAAGAAACACCCAAGACCTGATGTGTTAACAAAGGAAAAATATCCCCAAGGTGAAAAGTTTCCCCTAAGTGATCTACTCCTAGGGAAATGTGTGCTTACCTAAGGAAAGTTGAAACTTCCTAATGTACAACTGCCCCTAATTTGACTTGGGACAACCTCAAAACCACTAGGAATGTTCCATCTGTAAGGTGAGCTAGCACTTGATGATACCGGGAAAAGAGAACAAGGTAGCCGATGCACTCAACAGAAGGGTACATAGAGTGCATGCTACAACCATTACTATGTACAAGACATATTTAAAAGATAGAATTCTAGAGGTTGTCGCTACAGATCAACATTATGTGCAAGTTAAATAAAGATTACACCACAATTATATACAATAGAAACATAAGGATCACAAGTTGGAAGATGATGGAATCCTCTTATTTTAGAATAGATTTTATGTTCCCAATTCCCGAGAATTGAGAAATTTGGTTCTAAGGGAGATATATAATGTGCCATATGTAGGACATCCAGGATATCATAAAACTATTATAGTTGTAAGATGCCAATAGTTTTGGACTGGTATGAAGAAATATGTCACTGATTATTTGTCTATATGCATGGAATGTCAAAAGGTAAAGGATGAACATCGACATCCAACGATATTGTTGCAACCCTTTCCCATTCTTGAATGGAAATTGGAAGTTGTTACTATAGATTATGTTACCAAATTGCCTAGGACAATAAGGCAACATGATTCCATCATGGTAGTTGATCTAAAAATGAAGAAGACTTGAAACTTGAATAATAATTGCAAGTGAAATGTTATGTGTTTTAAAGCAACCGGATCAATTTGCAACACATAATAAAGGATTACTTATGTAAATATACACATAGACAGCAGCATAAAACATTGAACATCAGCACATAAACACAACAACTTGATAAAGGAGTTCACCCCACTCCGGGCTACATCTCCTGGTCCAGCTTCCAATGAATCATTATTATTAAATTTCTCAAAGTGCTCAAAAACATGCCTTACAATGCTCAAAATGATAAACTGACTGCTCCAATGGCTCCGCAGCGTCCCAAAACCCCTGTCTGGGCTCTGTCGGCACATGAAACGGTCGAAAAATGAAGAAGATGGCCTCCTTGAAGTCTCCCTCTTCCACTTGCTGTCTCTGGTTCTACAAAATGTACCCTTGTGCTTCAAACCTAGCACACAC
>JZKD02S2279521.1:299625-311189 GCA_000966675.3 Picea glauca
TCGGCACCTGAAACGGTCGAAAAATGAAGAAGATGGCCTCCTTGAAGTCTCCCTCTTCCACTTGTTGTCTCTGGTTCTACAAAATGTACCCTTGTGCTTCAAACCTAGCACACACACTCTTTAAAGTGGAAAAACCAAGTTCCGTACGCAACCGCGCACCGGTACAAACTATAGAATGGTTAGGGCACCTCCAGCCCCTAACCGCCTCGATGTTCGGTCATATGCTCATAAAACCTTGGGCTCGGCGAAAAAGTGGTTAAATTAGTTTTGAAACGGGCATAACCACCCACGCGCGTTTAAACACGGTCCACACAATAGTTATGGTTTAATAATTATGGTTATACACATATAGTCCGTGGACTATATTCAAACCCGCGCGCAATTACAATACCAATAAACATATGGCGAAGGTCATATATAAGTTATAAAGAACTACGGGTCGAGGCTAAGCCCCGGCTCGACCCCCCTGCCAATACAACACATACATAACTTAAATATATTGTTTCCCGCCTTTCAAACAAGGAACATGTGTTGGAAAGTTGGCTAGCGGAGTTTCGTTAGAGCTTATATAGTGGGGGAGGTCCGGGGGTCGAACCCCGCAGACTCCCCATGTCATTTTATATATATACATACAACCAATAGATGGGGGACACGTGGTGCCCATGCATTGGGCCACATGTCTCCTTATTATTTGCCATGAAAATGGACACGTGTCAACATACCACTCATCCACGTCAACCAATGAAAATGCGCCAACGAACAACCAAATGATATGCACCACATCATCAATCTGCCACGTCATCATGATGGTATGGCCCTCCATGTGGTCGTACGGACTGTACGGACAAGTACAGTCAACATCCCAAATTTTTACCTGTTTGGCTTGGTGGACAGATCACGATATCTCCTCCATACGGACTTCGTTTGCGAAAGTAAATATACCGCCAGAATCCGGAAGACGAGACAGACACAATGGATTTGTTTTCGTTGCATTCTGAGCACTTTGAAAATTGAGCAAAATTTGATCCCCTGATCAGTAGTGGTGGAAAAACTCACAAAGGGTACACATTTCATTTCAGTGAAAGTAACTCATAAGGAAACCAGTATTTCAGAAATTTACATGAGAGAAATTGCTAGGCTACATGGTGTGCCTAAGGAAATAGTGTCATATCGAGATCCCAAGTTAACTTCCAATTTTTGGAAGGTTTTGTTTAAGGGATTTGGGACAAATTTGAATTTTAGTACAACATATCACCCAGAGTCATATGGGAAGACATAGAAAATTAATCAAATAATTGAAGATATGTTGAGAATGTATGTAATGGAAAAGCCTTCTAAGTGGGAGGACTATATCCATTTAGTTGAGTTTGCATACAATAATGGGTATTAAGAATTATTGAAGATGAGACCGTTTGAAACATTGTATGGTATAAAATTCAACACACTAGTAACTTGGGATAACCTAACAGACAAAGTTGTGATTGGGACATAATTGTTAAAGGAAATGGAAGAACATATGGTAAAAATCAAGCATAATTTAAAAGTTGAACAAGATTGAAAGAAGAGTGTTGGAATACTGAGAGGGGGGTTGAATCAATATGAACACAATTAGTAATTTTAATCACAATATTAAACCTCTAATAAATATCATGAGAATTCAATATATCATCAATACCATAATTCAATGCATAAACATCACATAAACACAATACACCCGAATTTTACGTGGAAACCAAATGAGGGAGAAAATCACATAATTGTTTTCTTATTTATCAAAGAGTACATTCATTGGAAGCACCAACTTCCTATGTATCTATCTACAACTGGAAGGAGGCTCCAAACCCCTATTTACAAGGTGCAATTTGAAGGAATATCCAACTCCCTAAGTTACCGGCTCCAACTGAAAGAAGGCTACAACCCCCTTTCCTTGCCCCATCCAACTTCCCTGAAATATAAATATAGACCAATCTGTCACTACCTCCATCACTGTAATTGATAACATGTTGCTACTGTTGTTTCTAATAGTTATGTTTCCTCTACTGATTTTGATATCTCATTAAGACTACAACCACACGTACATCATACCAATATCCACAAGAGAGTTCTCCAAATAAAATTCCTATCAATCACTAAGAAATATATGTTCCCGTTTTATTCATAATAAACACCCTAACATACATAAGAATAGACACCTTCAACCTGTAGCTGGCCTATGTTTTAGATATCTAGTTTTCAACAACTTTTCTTCAAAGGTCCGCGATCCTTACATTGTTTTCTCATGGATGTCTGCACTTTTCCTCACTGCAGCCCGCAGATGTTTGTTCTTTTCCTCTTTAAACTCGTGGATTTACACAAAGGACCTAGATATCTAACTCTTTCTCTGTATGGTCGACTCCTGCAAACTTATTCATTCACTAGAATTCACTGACTTCGACTTATTAGCTTCAGATCTGCTTATTATTATTCACATAAGTGATTTTCCAATTGACTCTTCTTTATGCTTAAATGAGGATCTCATGATGGCATGCAACTCACATAGGATATCATGATGACATGAAACTCATATGCAATTGGTTAACTTATGTTTACAATATGATGATGACATGCAACTCACATGCAACTTGTTAACTTATGTTTACAACTTGATGATGACATGCAACTCACATGCAACTTGTTAACTTATGTTTACAATCTCATGATGACATGCAATTCACATGCAAATTTTTAACTTCTGTTTATAGTTACTTTAACATGCAACTGAAATGAAACTTGTTAACTTCTATTTACAACTACTTACCTTGACATGAAACTTGTTAACTTCTTTTTACAATCTCATGATGACATGCAACTCACATGCAACTTGTTAACTTTTCCTTACAATGACTTTAACATGAAACTAGCATGCATCTTGTTAACTTCTGTTTACAACCTATTTACCTTGAAATGAAACTTATTAACTTCCTCTTCAAGGGTTGACATCAATGACAACCAATATTTCAACAATTCAATGAAAACCAATCTTTCAACAACTAATATTTCAACAATTAATCTTTCAAGAATTAATCTTTCAATAATATCCCCCTTTGGCATTGATGGAAACACTTATACATGGAAAACACTCATGCTCATGTTGGATCCACCTATCTTCATGCCTTTTTTTCTCTCTCCCCCTTTGACATCAATGGAAAAGAGTGACGTATCCTTGGGGTTGCTCCCCTTGTCTGCAAGCCTTTGATCTCTACTGATATTTTTCTTCATGGTGCTTCCTCATGTAAATATATGATAAAAAGAATTCAAAGAGAATTCAAGTCTTTCATGATTACTGCTTATCTCCCTCTGTCATACTGTGCCAAATTCCATGTAGATCATTGTGGGGATGAAACTACTCCTAGTTTCTATCGAAAATACTCAAAATTCTCCCTCGAAAGAGGTTTGGTGAAGATATCTGCAATCTGTTTTTTTGTCCCAACATACTCTACCTTGATGTTCTTCTCTATAATCTATTCCCGTAGAAAGTGAAACTTGATCAAAATGTGTTTTGTCTTGGAATGCATCATTGGATTCCTAGAGATACTTATAAGACTGGTGTTATCATGAAATAATAGAATAGGCTCATCATATTCCACCTGTATGTCCTCCAAAGTTTTCTTCATCCAGAGAACTTGTGTACAACATGTTTTTGTTGCAATATACTCTGCTTATGATGTGGACAACGATATTGAATATTGTTTCTTTCTCAACTAGGATACCCGACAATCACCCAAGTACAAGGCTACTCCAGTTGCACTTCTTCTATCATCAACACTTCCTACCCAATCCACACATGTGTATGAAACTAGATATAGATCATCCCCTTTTGTATACCATAATCCACAATCTTTTGTTTCTTTGAAATATATGAATATTCTCTTTACTGCCATAACATGTGTTTCCTTCGATGCTTCTTGAAATATTGCAACCTGTCCAATTGTTTGCATCACATCTGGTCTTGATGTTGTCACATAGAGTAAACTGCCAATTATCAATATATAGAGTCTGTTAGCACTCTATAAATTGCTTGGATGAGGAAGCAAATCACAAAGGTAACCACAAAACCACTTTAGAACTGAAAATGTCCCTTTCAGTTCAGATAGGGATCTCTCTTATCACTTAGTCTCTGAAAGATAAATTTTCTCTTAAAGATCAATGGCTAGGTCTTCAATAAACAAAGAGATTTATAAAGTTGCTGGCAGGAAGGAGGAGGAATCCATTGGGCATGGAGTCAACTTTGAAACGAATGGAACTATCATTGGCTAGTTTGTAAAACTGTCAAGGAAGCATAGGCTAGGTAGGTGATAATATTTTAGTGAAAATATTGTTGTTGTATAATGGAAGAAAGAGATAAACAATAACTACATTCAGAGCATCAACTAGGATGAATTCTGATTGAGTTAAGAAGAAATAACAATACTTAATTGCTTGAATCTAGAGCATAAATATCAGATGAAATCCATACCATTAATTTCCAATTTAAGTATATAAAGGTTGCAGGTGAAATGATAAAATAAAATAGGAAATACATACATAAGAGAGAAACACACACATCATATCACCACCACAAGAATCTATGGTATGAATAACACTGTACTTATGCACCAATATTCCATTAAAATCCAGAAAGATTACAAAATGCTCAAGAGAAATGTCCTCTACGCTTCTGCCAACCCTTTGTACATTCAAAATGATCCAATGTAAAGGAAAAATTCATCCCTAAGATAAAGAAGTTGATCTTCACCCACTTTCCTTCATTTTTGGATCTGGTTACATTAAAATAGGAACAAAATCGAAACTACTTGGTAGAAATAGAAGTTTGTTTTGACCATATTAAATACATAACAATATTTCAAAAAATGAATAGTTTTCATCATGCTTTCAAACTTTAGGACTGATGTGATTCACTTAGTATAGATGCAGATGATCAGAGGCTAATTTGAATGCTAACCTAGCTCCTTGGCATGTTTGCGTAGCATGCTGTTGTAGCTCGTTGTGTAACTGTGAGCTATAACAATTGCATAGCGAGTTTACACAATAGGTTTTTTCTTCAGTTGTATTCACATAGTTGGTTTCTACAAGGTATATGGAGGTTGGCACTGACCATTCTATCATTCCAAATGATACGTTAAACTGTAGAAACATAAACCTCCGTTCCAAAAATTACCCTTTACTCCAAACTTAAAAAACTCAAATTTTTTTTAGAGACATAAAACTTTAATCTTGACATCCAGTGAGTAGCATACATAATATATATTTTTGATGAAGCTACTGTATTGTTTTCAAACCTTCCTAAGCATCCAAATTTCATTTATCATAGTGACAAACCCATTTCTTCATAAAATGTATCCTTATATAAATTGTGTAGCGTGAGATCGCTACTCAAGTTCTGTGCATTGTTCTTTTCTAGACAAAAATGATCTCAAAACGTTTCATCCCTTTACTGATCAAAAAGACAAAAATGGAAAATGTGACACATGGATTCTATGCTTTAGCCCTCTATGAAATAAGGTCCAAATTTCCCTTGGCTTCATCATCAACTTATGTTTCCCTTTACTGAGATTAGATGTAAACAATATTGGCAAGCCAATGCATGAAGACAATAGTTGGATTAAATTAGAATGCAACAATTCCCTATTTTTCTCCAAAAAATGTAGTCGTATCATATACCGCCTCTCCAACATAGTGTCAAACATGGAATTCTCTTCCTCTTTGTCTTGTCACTTGGAATTTGTAGGATAACAACTAACAATGCAGATTGACACTTGGGTGATCTCATGGACAGATGGGTATTAGAGTTTGAACAAGCTCAACACCCTGACACATAGTATGATAATCATTTACTAAATGAATGATCGATTGGGCATCTTCGTTAACACTTGGATTTACATATTGATTTTTTAAACACTTGGCAATAATGTTCAACAACGAGGCACTTAACCACAAATCCTGTGTGTACACCTTGAAACATGGTACCTATAACACTTGAGTAATCGAGCACTTGGCCAATTAGTAGCTTAGGCAGTCTCCTTCATGACCCATGGATTAACTTCAGTGGTTATGTGAGCACTATCTTGACCTCACAAATACTTTTAGAGATCCATTGAAACTCAAACACTTGGACCGTGACTAAAATGTTGATACTCTATGTGTGCTCTCATTGGCACCTTTTGATATTTAAAAATTTATCTCCATGAAAATGGTTAATTTATAGTTTCCAACAACACCTAAATTTCTACCTAGGTTCTTGGAGAATCTCCCCATTTGTTTTATAAGCATAACCAATACCTTTTCCAACATTGCTTTCAATTGCATTCGACGCATAATGAACATAGTCTCCCTTGTGTCTTGGTGTTTGGTGTATGTACAACTTTGGTTCTTAACCTATGACCGAGGCTTGACTTTCTAGGCTCATAACCTGATAAGATTTGGAGATTGGGATAGGCCAAAAAAATCTCATTTTTATAAAAAATTATATCAACCCTGAGAGCATGAAACCTTAAAAAACTACTTTTTATGAGCCCAAACTTTAAATTTTTTTACAAAATTTATAAAACTTTGTAGGGTGATAACATAGTCTCTAATATACATCCTTGGATTTATCATCTTTTCTCAAACTTTAATTAGTCTGCATGGGAGTACTTGTGGGCTTTCAATCTACCATTCCAAACTTCTTTATCATTTATTTTATATACTTGGTCTAGGAGATGAAAATACCTTCATCTTTCCTAAAAGAAAGACAACTTTCCAAGTAATGACATTTCAAATTCATTATGCATGTATTTAGAAATTTTTTGACTCATCCTGTCATCATCACTTCCAAAAATAATGTCATCAACATAAAATTCAATTATCAACATACTATCTTGATTTACCTTTATGTAGAGATTGTTGTCTACATTTCTTTTCCTGAACCCTTTCTATTGTAGATACCTTTCCAATCTTAAATACCATGCTCTATCCATATGTCATAGAATTGTCCATTATTTGGATACTCAACTGCATACAATGTTGACCCATTCTGTAGACTTATTTGACTTTGTTGTACCTCATCATTTCATATTCCTACTTCTCAAATTGTATTCTCAATCTGTAAATCAAAATTTACATGTCTAGAACAATCTATATTGAATTTATCCCTATCTCAATACATACGTGGAATCCTATATAGAATCATGAATCTTCGCTTGAAAAGTGTGCTAATGATATTTTCTGTAACTGTCAGCTGATACCTAAAATTTTCTCCTCAAATGATCAAATTGTCTTAATACATTATATGCTTCTGTCATCAAAACACTCCTAAACTGCAAACACTTCAGACTGCTCGAAGGATAGTTCTCTAATATATAGAGGTGTTTCTTAGACTCCCCCTATTCAATATTCATATTTACTGGGAGTCTCCAAGCCAGATGGATTAGAAAAATATCTTCTCTGATGTGGAGTAATCTTCCTTCTCATCCTCTTCCTGAAATATGACATCTTTCTCTTTTCCCGTCAATTCATCATGATTTTGCGTTGCTGCAAATTTTGAGAGTATGAATTATGTGTGTCCTTCATTCATCTATTCTTCTTTTACCCATTCTTGTTTTATTTTCCAAATTTTATTATATTTGATATCAATGTTATCTTTCATAGAGGTATCCATCATGATTCTACAATCACGAGCAATATGCCCATAGTTGTGGAATTTGTATCATTCTAATTCATTGTTCAATGAACCAAAACTATTTTGGTTTCTGTTGTATGCTTCATAAGATTTCCTGGGATAAATATTATTTAAGTAACCTACTTAGTTACTTCGGTTCTTGGCATAGGCTCTGTAGTTTACAACTTTATGTCCAAAATTAGCACAATTAAAACAATGACCACCAAAGAAACTTTGATACATGGGAGTAGATGATTTTCTTTGTGATGCACTACTTCTAAATTCGTCTTCTTGAGTCTTTTTATGTCTAGAATGTTCTTCTTTGGGGGCTTTCATCCTTCCTTCTTGTCATAATCTCTAACAGTCTCTGCATAAATTATTTGTTTTGATTCCTTTTCTATTGTCTTGGAGCTTGATCCTTTCTCATTCTGTACTTCAATGTATCCTAGTCTAGATCTGTGATTTGATGGTATTTAATATCGATGACTTGATCCAATATTTTGGTGATCTTATGTTGCATATCTTTCTTCTCAATATCTTTCCTTAAAATACTATTTCTACTTCTAAGCGTCTAATCATTTTCTTCTTTTCTTCTAACTGATTTCTAAGTACTTCCTAAATTATTCTATCTTCTTCTATTTGAATTTTTAGACTCATGATCATCTAATCTATTTCTTCAGAGTTGGAATTCTGAGATCCCTCTTTCATTTTTAACTCTGCCTTGAATGACTTGTTTTTCTTTCTTTCTTTCCTAAGTTCTTTTAATGCACTGATTATCTCTCCTCTGAAATCGACTTAGGCTTCTTCTTCAGAATCAACTTCTACTTCTATGAAGAGTACTCTTTCTGAATCATGGTCACTATCATTATCCTCCTCGTTTGATGAGGAACTATCCTAGATTTTTTTTTTTTAAGAATTTCCTTTTGTTTCTTCTCTTGTTTCCCTTTTGATATTTCTTTTCCATTTTAGAGGCTTCTTCTTCAACACTATCTTTATTGTTATGAGGAAATTTAGAAGAAAAATGACAAATACTACCACAATTAAAACAATTCATTGGAAGCGTACCTTTATACTTGTCGGTTCCTTTTGTTGAATCATGTTGTCATTGATGCCAAAGGATGATTGATTGATTGATGATTGATGTCAAGGAATTAATTGATGCCAAAGGATGATTGATTGATTAATTATTGATGTCAAGTAATTGATTGATGCCAAAGGATGATTGATTGATTGATGATTGATGTCAATGAATTGATTGATGCCAAAGAATGATTCATTGATGTCAAAGGTAAAAAGTTTGATGTCAAATGATTGATGTTGATTGATGTCAAATAAAAAATGTCTTGTCATAGTATATTGATGAAGTATGTATGGTCCTTGATGTGAATGGATTGATGTCAAGTGGAATCATAGTCATATGATGTCATGCATGGATGAATATGGATCAATGACTTGTCATTGATATATGGAACGAAGTTGGATTGATGTAAAGATGACTCATTCTTGTATTATCATGGTTGATAAGGAGTACAAATGGATGAACTCCAAAGTGGTCCCCTTATGGTGAAATCCCTCACAGGAAGATGCTTTGCAGTTGAGTTATCCTATAAGTATGGTTAGAGAACCCATGCTTAAGTATGGAATAATGAGATGAAGATCATTGAATTTGCAGGTAAGACTATTCTATATGGATAATACATGTCATGCCATTTCCGGTGGTATGTGGAATGTCACATAACTTCTCATGGTTTGAGAGTTATGGCCTTATGAAATTGGAGGACCCTCATATGATGGCTTGAAGCCCCAAAAGGTCAAAGAAGTCAAAATGATTACAAATAATATATTATTTAAATAAAGTGAAGTGATTATTTAAATAATAAAGTAAAGTGACAAAGTCAAGAAGGATTATTTAAATAATCAAATAAATGGAGAACTTTCTATTTATGGAAAGTAGTTATGAGAAGGTTAACCCTGAAATGAGGAAAGATGGTTAAGTCCTCAATTGGCTATTGGATACATGGACAAGTGGAAAATTGGGAAAAGTTGAACATAAGTGATTATGTGGAAAAGTTCGCCATTTGGGAAAAGTGACCTAGAATATGCTTCTAAGGAAGCTACTTGTAGAGCATAAATAAGAGGCAAGGGTCTCTTGTGAAATGAAAATCTTGAGCATGATTGAAGATCTATTCTGAGAGAGAGAGAGTATATAGGATCTCATGGATGCATCAAAGTTTTCATAAGTCTAATATATTGACGGTGAAAGTTTTGGAAGTTTAGAAACCCTAGTTTCTGAAGGAGTACACGAGCAACAATGGGCCATAGAGTGTACATACACGGGCTACAATGAGACAAAGCATGTACATATGCGGGATGAAGGAGCATAGAGGGCATACACTAAAGAAGTCATGAAGACTTGGATGTGTGTTGATGATAAAGTTCTTGAAGGTTGAAGCAAGTACCAGATATGCACTCTATGGGCTCAGATCTGCCATAGAAACTCTGGTATGGTTACATAGTTGTCTTCATGGACACTCTTGCATATTGTATGATGAATTCTTAAGGAATTCTTGGTATGGCTGTAGTGATTTTATTTGTATTGGTTGATGGAGTGAGAAGAAATCTTATGGTTCAGTATTGATATGATTTCCATAGTATAATCGTTGCTTATACATGATTGAATAACATTCATATTGTATGGTTGAGGAGCATGAGTAAGTTGTTGGAGAGCTTGGATGTGTTGTGATTGGTTATGGTTCATATTGGACAGTGAAAGACAGAAGTGAATGTGACTAAAGGCTGTAGAGGATCTGATTTTGTCTTGAAGAGAAAAACCCTAAGTAACTCAGAAGTGATATGTAGGCTGTAGTACAGACAGGATGTGTACATACACAATCTGTACTACTGGTAGGGAACGTACATAAGCATTTTTCACTAATGACAAGTTGTGTACCTATTGAAATATTGGTATCTGTTGAGGATTGATTCCTCTTCTCAATTGGTGTTGAGTTGTGTAAGCTGACTCTTGCATTATAGAGTTGGTGCTCTTGTATATTTGTACTCTATTCATTTGTTGTTGATAACACAAGGACTGTAGTCCGTAATAAAAATAAAATTGTACATACATAATGTGTTCTTTGTGTTCCTTGTGGTGATGAATTATTGATGAAATATGTTGTTGATACATGTTCAATTATAACTGGTTATAAATTATAGAAATAAGAAATGAGTAAATGGCGTTTCTAAATAAGGAGTTTTGTGAAGGGGAAGTTTTGGGAAAAGAATCCCACACTCATTCACCCCCCCTCTAAGTGTGGTCAGTGTGTTCAACAATTGGAATCAGAGCGGGCCTTCACTATAATCCTTAACAAGCTTGGAGGAGATCAATAGACACACAAATGGATGATGAAGTTCCAATCCTTGATGAGGAAAATTATTATACATGGAGAATAGAAATGAGAGTGCATTTGAAGGAAATGGGAGCGGTTATTTGGAAGGCAACCATTGGTGGATCAGTTCCTTTGAAGAACAAGTCAAAATTTTCAGCTCAAAGTGAAGGAAAGAAGAATGCTGCATTGACTCTCAATACCATTCTTAGTGGACTCTCAATTTCTATCAAAGAAAGCATGGGACAATGCACTTCTGCCAAGTATCTATGGATAAATCTAGAGGAGAAATACCAAAGCAAGAAGGAAGACACTAAAGACAACTCCATAAAAAAGAATGAAGGTAAAGAATCTCCAAAATCCTCTATTTGCAATGATTCTAAATGTGACGATGTTAAGGTCCTAACCCGCACATAGGTAGATCAATGTATTCGGATGTAATAAAGGTCAATATTAATAAGACCTTTCAATAAAATAAAATAAGGTGGATGTAAGAAGACCTAATA
>JZKD02S2279521.1:333998-368116 GCA_000966675.3 Picea glauca
TATATATATATATATAACTGTTTTTTAAGAAATTTATTTTTTTTTCATTTCTTTTTAGTTTTGTTTTTCCACCCTTTTTTTAATGTTTTTTTTTTCTTTAATTTGGGTTTTGAGAATAAACTTTTAAATGCGTTTTTTTCTTCATTTAAAAAAAATTGCTAAGATTTTCTCCTTTTTATTTAATTTTTTTTCAATGTAAATTTAAAGAAAAAAAAAAGTTAGTAAATAAATTTAAAAGTGATCATTTTGTATCCATTTTTGGGTTTTTGTTTTGCATAGGGATCTATTATCAAAACCATGGTTTCAATTAGGTCATAATGAGCCATAATTTTAACGTTTAGAAAAAACACGTTTTTCTTTAGTTAGCATCACTTTTTTATTTAAGTGTTAATTTTAAGGTTTTTTTGAGCTACTGTATGAGTTTTGAAGGCTATGCTTGAAAAATGTTGTAATTTTGACCCCGTTTGAAAAAATGGTGCTACTAGTAGCACCACCTTTTGATTTGGGAGTTGATTTTCATGTTTTTAATGCAAAAATATGGGTTTTTTGGGCTCGAGTTCTTGTTTTGAGGTCACAGTTCATGTTAAGTCGGTACATTTGTTTTAATATTTCAACAAAGAGCTATGTTGATAGAAGGAGAAAAAGTAGAGAATTCAAAGTGGGAGAGCATGTGTTTTAAAAAGTTAAAGTCTCAAGAGAAGGTCGTTGAAATTGGAAAGTTTCCCAAAGTTAGCAATGAGATATTGTGGACCTTTTGAGGTCTTATAATTCATAGGACCAGTTGCATACATGTTAGAATTACCTGCATCCATGAAAATTCATAACGTGTTCCATGTGTCTTTGTTAAAAAAATATGTGCCTGATCCTAATCATGTGATTGATTATAATGTGATCCAGGTGGAACATGAAGGGGATTTCTGGGTGGAACCAATGCACATCCTATAATGGAAAATAAAAGTTCTCAGGAACAAATCCATAGGCATGGTAAAGGTTCAATGGACCTGTTACAATCCTGAAGATGCTACATGGGAGCATGAGGAATCTATGTAGGAAGCATACCTGCAATTTGTTTTTAATTTTGAAGAAAAGTGAATGTACATTTGTACATAAGCAAAGGAAGACTCCATTTTGGCAGCTAAAGTTCCTGAAACCACAACTCTGAGATTCATGTCCAACCAATGAGAGGTTGAGAGGAAAAGGGAGTTGATGGTTGGAATTGTTGCACGAGTCATTAAGTTGTAGAATTATCATGTATCTTGATGTAATGTTTTTATGTATGACAATGTGTAAACTGCATGGTTATTTGCACTGAGGACAATGTAGTTTGTAGGGGTGGGGGAATGTAACATCCCCATTTTCAAACCCCAAAATAGATATGTATATTGTAAACATAGCATGTGGTCAAGCGCCAAGCAATGTATATTGTGAATGTGATGTATGGATGAGAGCCAATATGTAAACAATGTAAATTGAAATATAATGAATAAAATGTATCACTAGTTGCAGATGGACACAAACGAAGATTGGGGGATAAGAATACAAAAGAGAGGGTAGTGTTCCAATGGGGAGAGTTACCAATACCTATTAAACCAAAACCCATTTCCTATTTTTCTCTAAATTACCCTTGCCATGAACCTTCCATTAGTTATTGAGTGTTCTAGAGCCCAATCATTGAATTCATATAAGAGGGTTGGTGTGAGAGTCACGTCCCATCATTATTGAAAGAATGGGGGCTGAGTAAAATCATCTTGGGGAAGAGTGCAAGTCAAGAAAGCAAGAGAAAGAGAGGAAATTTGTATGGGTAGGGGATCAGAATTAGGGATTCACGTTTTTTTACATTGAGTTTTTTGGCCAACAATGGAGTTCCGAGTGTGAGATCTTGTAGGCATCTATTGTGGACATGTTTGGTTGTTGTTTGGATCTATAATTCTATGGAGAAATAGGTTGTGTGTCTGGGAGTGACGAGTTGTTTGAAATTCATCCAAGAAGCATGCATTTTGGTTGTTGGGCGAATTTGTGTTGCAACTATGAAATTCCTAAAGTCCCAACAAGAGTAATTCATATCCAACCTATGCTGGAAGCCTTGGAGGGGAGTGGAAAGGCCTGAGGGACTATGACTAGTGAAGGGGGATTCGATCCCTTGGGTTGTGCAGGTTGAGGGGAAGAGTGTTGGTGGACTTGAATTAGCTATGAGTTTGACTATTGAGAGGGGGACATTAGCCAGCTTTAGGGACCATCGTCTCTTCGGATTCATAGCCCCAGTTTGGGGGTGTCATTCTGTTGAGAAATATAGAAGCAAGGATATGGTTGGGAGGAACTTCCGTCCTTTTCAATGGATTGTACATTTCATTAAGATAAGTATTCTTATGTGTTGTCTTTATTCATGTTAGTTTATGATACAATTGTTTTGCAATTTACTTTGATTTATATTTGGTTATTATTGCTTGTTGTGAGTCGAGTGATGCATTTAAATACCTATTTATGTGGTTGAATGTTGTTGTATGTTATTTATCTTCTCTATGCACAGTTAAGCAGATATATTTACATTTTTGGGAAGCACTAACAATTACATGAGAATAAATGTCATATTGATTATTATTTCCGCATATGGACCTAGTAACATGAATTTTTAATGGATCATTTCAGTAGTGACATGACCCAACTGGGGGATGTGTATGTTACACACTGACCGAGATGAACTGTGACATCACAAACATATTAGAAGAGATGGGTACTTGATGGATTTTCTTGATTCCTGGAGTATTTACTAAGGTGAAGGAAGATTCACTAACCAGGCTGACTTGTGACATCACAACCATATTAGAAGAGATGATACTTGATGGATTTTCCTGATTCTTAACATTACTCATAGCTAACTCTAAGGATTTCTACAAAATTCTCTTCGAAATTGAAAATTTTTCCTTCCTCAACTATCTTTTCAATAGCCTTCAACATATGTAGTTTGAAATTTTATGCTCGACTAGAATTGGTCAAGAATATAATGCCTATCAAACATGTCCATTTGACATCTGCGTCCAGTACTTGGATAATGAATATCCCTTTGGATTTTTTGGCTATCATTCCCCCCATGAATATTTGTATCTAGGATAGTGGGTTATCCATTTTAGAAATGGCCTCTCTCATGGCTAGTAGTCTTATGATTTGATGAGTGATACCAACTGTGATTACTATGGGCTAGTTGAGCCAAAATTTTCCGTTGTAATATATGTTGATGATGAAATTGGTTGCTTCCTTCATCCAACTATTTAACCTACAACTTGTGGTGTTTCGTATGACCTAATTGTTTCCTTTTCTAACATGAGGGTTTCATCCCTCCATTTTCCACTAACCACAACACACTTCTTGAAATTTAGCCAATGTTTTTTCAAGTTTATCTCATCCATGTTTGCTTGGTGAATTATGTCTATTCTAGTTTCTAGTTTTGTTGTAGGTTGCTTGTCAAACCTTTTCTTGGTTATAGGATTGACAATTTTTGGTTTTTATTCTTTTGTTTATTGGATTTCTCCTGTAATTTTTGGTACCATTGTTTCTTCTTGGATTGTAGGTTTTCTACTAATCTTTGTGGTTTCTTGTTCATTTTTTTCACTACGGCTCTATCTAGATTGACTAGGATATGTTATGGCTTGGATGCTCTCAGACTTAGTAAAATTCTATTTTCTATCTTCTATCTTTTATAAAGGTTTCACACACTACATCAATTGTATTTATAATAAAAATAGGCAAGTTAGTGTATTGGTCACTTGTGTTCCCATCAACTTGATAACATGATTCGTTAACGTTGTGAATTAGGTGTTGTTCATGCATTCGTTGTTGGATTCCCATGTATTCGACCAGCTTGTGGTCGATTCTTCTATTTTGGTTTATTGAATTATGGTCAAATCAATTCTCTTGTTCGGCCTATTTTTTTTGTTTGTTGGCGATTCAAGTTTTATCATATTGATAGAAAAAAAATTCTTCTTGTCCCATATGTCTTGATGGCACTATCGGTTGATTGGAATCTATAGCTTTCCTATATGATCTCTTTCCTTCTCTTTTTTTTGTCTTCTTTATTTGTACAATGTCAATGTTCTCATCATCCTCTTCCTTCATTGCCACATCCTTCCTCTCTTCTTGTTTGGTCCCAATTGACTATCATTATCCTCGAATGTTTCTTGTTCTTGTTGGTTTGAAGTGGTTAGGTATTTTTTTTTAAATTCTCATCTTTCGATGGTTATTTACCTGACTCTACCCTAGTTGACTATTTTATTATTTTTTTTTCCGAGAACTCGACCACTAGATAACTAGTTTTCAAATAGGTTCCCTCCCAATGGTGCCCTTGAGGGTTTTCCCCAGTGGGCTTTGTCTCTCTTTTTTTCATGGATGGTGCCTCTTTAGTTGGGTACCATTGACTACTTTATTGAGTAACTTACCTTAGAGTGGTCAAATTTGCACTACTCTAGTCAACCTATTGTATTCAATTACAAATGGCCCTATTGAAGTTTCTTCTAGTTTTCTTGGTTACCTTTTACTTTGTTGTCATACAAAAGTACTATATCTCTAATCACAATCTCCTTTTTCCTTATATTTTTACCATTCCATGCCTTTTTTTGATGACTTTTTTACTTCTTGGTGGTAGAGTTCATTCATTATTTCTTCCTCAAGCTTGTTCAACTAGTGCAGTCGGTCTTCCCTGACTTTTTTTTATTCATATTATAGTATTAATGCTACTCTTTCTATGTTTGATCTGAAATGTAGAGGGATGATAGCTTCATATCCATAGACCAACTTAAAAGGTGTTTTCCCAATATATGCTTTGTATGTGGTTATGTATGCCCACGGGACAACATGTGCCTTTTCATCCCAATCATATTTGTCGACCCATCTTATCTTTGTAATAAATTTATTTAGGGTTTTATTGAGGACTCTATTGCTCCATTTTTTTTGGATGATAGGTTGAAATATTCCCATGGTTGATTAAGAATTCCTCCATTAATATTTTTATTGTATCATTCACAAAGTGAGTTCCCTAATTACTTATTATTGTCAGTGGGCATCCAAACCTTGTGATGATATTTTCATAAATAAATTTGGCTTCCACCTATTTTGTGTAAGTATCAATTGGATTTGAATCTACCCATTTGGTTAAGTATTCTACTATTTTTATGATGTATTTGGATCCTATCCCTTTTCCTCTTTTTGTGAAAGATCATATAAAGTCGATAGCGGAAATTTACAATGGGGGGCTTGGATTTACTAATTGTAAAGGAATCTCAGCCTTCCATGGTGGTATAACCATCATTTGGAACTTGTCACACTTATTTACTTTTCCTCCACAATCCCTATGCAATTTGGGCCACCATAATCCTACTTGCAATATTTTGCTAGCTGTGGTATTTGAATGGAAGTGGCCTCCTGCAGGACTAGCATGTGCCTTGTCAATTATACTATCTCTTTCATGTTATAAGAAATATATTATTAAAAATCACATGGTCCTAATTTATATGGATATCCATTTATTATCCTATAGGGAGCAACTTCCATAACAAATACTTTTCCTTTTTCTTTGGTAAATTTTCAAGGTCCTTTCCTTCTTGCTAAAATCGGAAAATTTATACCAGTTCTCTAGGTGTAGCCTCAACTTTAAATAGGTGATGATATGGAAGGTAATCATCTATTAATATGGCTTCTTTCCCTATTTCTACTCTTGATAAGTGGTCTGGTCCTACATTATTTCTCCCTGGTTGAACATCAAATTGAAATTCTTGAAACAATAAAAGTCATTTACAAATTCTCCCTTGATGGACTAGATTATTGACCAAGTATTTTAATTCTTTATGGTTTGTATAAAAAAAATGTATTGGCCAACAAGTAGTTTTTAAACTTTTGTAGGGAAAAAATTATTTCAAGTCCTTCTCATTACGCAGTCGATTAGTTTCTTTTTTCCTTGTTCAACTTTCAACATTTTAGATGAATTTGTTTCTCTAAAATTTTCTAAAATTATCATCTAATATAGAGAGTAATATCAACAAGGCTACTTCAAAAGTTACACGAGGATTTAGGTGAATAGTAATAAATTAAATGTGTTAATTGATGAAGAAGGTGAAAAGTAAGAAAGTAATAAGATCGTATAATAAATATTAGATGGATTATGTAGTGACCAATATCCATTTGTCTTCTTTAGCTTTTCTTTTAGCCACACATACTAGCTATCCCATCTTTCCATATCCATCATACGAGAAAGGAGGTTGATTTCAATGGATACACAAACATTTAACTCCAGATATTGCAGTGAAGGTCATACCCTATCTCTCTTGATTTCCAATATTAATAGTTTCTTTCTCCAACCTCATATGTTCCTCATCATCATGCTTACATTCTATTGCATTCTTTTGGTTTTTATTTATTTTATATATCAATGCATTCTATATATCTCAATATTATAATGGTTTTAATATGAAAATACTAACAAAGGAGTCACACCAAATTAAACAAAGAAATGTACTACTTCAACATATCGCTAATAATGTATTTTTGAATATCATAATATGTATTCTTAAATTGGTTTGAACTTTTTTATTGTTAAATTAATTTCACTTGATAAGTTGCACTATCTCAATATTGAAATCAAGGAAATGGAACAATTTTATTGGTATCATTTATTCAATTGATGCATTAAATCATTTTTCACTACATTAGCATTGAAATTAAAACACCCTATTGTTTTGTGTTATGTCATTGTTGAAATCATTGAAACTACTTGATTTATGTAAATCATTTTATTTAATGTATTATCATTGAAATAAATGCACCCTATTGTTTTGCATTATGTCATTATTGAAAACAATACAACTACTCGATTTCTCTAAATCATTTTTAACTATATTAGCACTTAAATAAATGCACACTAGTATTTTGTATTATGATATTGTTGAAATCAATGCAACTATTTTATGAAATATCCTTTCATTTATAACTTGTACATAAACAAATTTATTTATTTTTCGTTAGAGTATACCGTTCCCATTTAACATGGCACTGACTCACTTAATCACTAGGCCTTGGAATATTTTTAGGCACTTCAAAGATCCTATCTAGAACCTTCATCTGGGGGCCTTTAAACTCAATTTATAATTCATTATTTCAATTGATTTACTAAAATTGAGTTTTAGTTTCCCTCTTGAAATTCTCTTGAAGCCAAAGGAAATTGGTTAATGAAGAAACTAGTGAAGAAGAAATTGAATCTACATTTGGTAGAGATGATAATTTTCATAGAAGAACCATCAAACTAAGAAATTTTGTTTGACCTTGAATACTTCATAGGTTGGAGAAACATATATTTAAACTTAGATTTAATGTAAAGGGTTTGAATGAATCATTCACAAAGGATGATATTAAGTACTTGAGGATATTTTCATGCGATCATCCTTAATTTATTAGTGCACTTTGTGATAGTATTTGGATATATCCATGGCTTGTCGTTTGATTTTGTGGTCAGACTATTTTTTTATTAATTATGAATGGTGGTTATTGATAGCATTGGAATTGATGGTTGTCAATTGTTTCTAAAACCTCAAGACCAAGATTTAGTAAAATATTTCCTAGGAGTAAAATATTTAGCAATATTTGGTTCTTTTTTAGACAAGGGAATGGATGAAAATCCAATGAAGTTTTAGACTCTTTCCAAATCCAAAGAAGAGTAAAATGCATCCACCATATGCAACTTTTGTTTTCATTGAATGAGAAGATAAAAATTTTCCTTTTCAATTTTACAATGAAGAAAACAACCTCAAAAACATGCAACAAACATGCAAGACAAAACAAAGAAACTAACAATATATTCAAATGAAAAAACATTCCAATACAATGTTTTTGCAAAGCACCCAAAAGATGAACCTTAGGAAATCTTGTTTGTGTTTCTTTTTGTGTTTTTTGAAATGCAAAGTTCTTTAAACTAAGATGCTGAAAATGAAAATAAAAAGCAACAAACAAGCAAGGGATGTGTAATCTGGATCAGATATCAACCATGTAGTCAGGGTTGATATATTTCGGTGTCAAGTAATCTGCAATCTTTGATGTGTCTACTAATGGTGGGAAGTATGGTCGAAGGAGGTCCACATTGAACATTGGGTGCATGTTAAGGAATGGGGGATTACTTAGCTCAAAATCATTGTCACCCATAACCTTGGTGATGGTGTAAGGTCCATAACAAAGTTGACGAATCTTCCGATGGGGTCCTGTAAGGCCATCTTTGTGAAAATAAAACTAGAACTTGGCTCCCACCTGAAACTTATGCGACACCTGATGATGATTATGGCATTGTTTGTACTTAGCATTGGATTTCTGTAAAATATCATGGACCTGTTGTTAGATGTGCCAAATCCATTCAATAAACTTGGTGACTTTTTCATCCTTATATTGAGCATGGGATGATTCTTCCTATGTGGATGCAAGGGGAAACACAACATCAATGGGACCCAATGGTTGAAATCCCAACCCCACCTGAAATGGAGTATGGTTAGTCAAGATATGAGGGGATATGTTGTAGTTGTGTTGAACACAGGGGAGAATCTCATCCCATGTGTGCAGATGTTTGTATTTGTATATGCACAAGATATCAACGATCATTTTGTTGATGAACTACATCTGGCCATTATTTTGGGGGTGGAAGGCGGTGGATTTGGTGAGCTTGGTTTCCAATAGTGACCAGAGGCTAGACTAGAATGTTCTTAGGAACTTGTTGTCCCGATCTGATATGACGATTTGTGGTATCCTGAAGTGTACCCACACCAGTTCGAAGAAGATCTTGGTAGTGGCCTTCGTTGTGATATTCTTCTTGCAGGTTGTTAGGATGGCCATCTTATAAAACCAATCAACCACCAAAAAAACACAATCATTTCCATGCTTGGTTGAAGGAAGGCCCAACATGTAGTCCATCAAGATGGATTCCCATGGCCCATCAGGAGTATGCAGATGGGTGTACATGAATTTATTCATAGTGCATGGTTTGGCAATGACACATGCAGTGTAGGAAAAATGGTACGTGTTGATGTCTTGGTGCAATTTTGGCTAATATAAATGCTTTTGTAGTACTACCACAGTATTTTCCATGAAAAAATGTACTACCATTCGACCGTAGTGAGCTTCCAAAATCATCTTCACGCACTCACTTGAAGGAACACATAGGTGGCCTAGATGGCATAATAGTCTGTCTTGAAGATGAAATTCAATGACAATCACTCTTGTGCCCAACATCTAGTAAGTGGTAGAGAAGTCAAGATCGCTCTTGTAGAGTTGGTGTTGGAAGATTGGTTGTTTTCATTGATGTCAACCCTAGTCATTGGTTTTGGACTGCAAGATTGATGAAGGCATTTGGACATGAAGTAAAGTGCACATGCAAACACAACACCCATGTATGGATAATATACATCATGTTGTTTGCGGTGGTAGGTGGCACATCACGTGGATCCTCATGGTTGAGGAGAAATGAATTTTTGAAGATGACAAAGTGAATTGAAGAAGGAAGTACAGGTCGACCATGAAGATAATTAAAGAAAATAATTATAAATAATAAAGTGTCAGGTCGGCCCTAATGTTAAAAGGAAGTGACATAAAGGGTATAAATACATATCATTATACATTCATTTTAAACACACAAGTCAAATTTCATAGGAAATCTGAAGTAAAGAAGGTCGGATTTCAAGGGAGGATGAAGTCTTTTGGTGATGTGTTCTAAGACATGTCTAGGTACCTTTGGTAAACATTTCAGCGCTTTATTCGCTATAATTTTGGAGATACACTCTGTGGAAGATAGGGTTTTGGACTAGTCTTGAAGCTAGTCATAAGCATGTGTTCCAGGTAAAATAGTCATAACTTATTCATAGAGAATCCAAATTAAGTGAGACCAATTGCATTGGAAAGCGTACGGGCTATAGTTTCTTGTGTTTGAATTTCAGAATATGATGTTAAATATTGAGCATGGGGCATTCTGTACAAGTTCTCTCTCTTGAATAAACCAGAATTGAATAAGGTCTATCATTCTCTCTATAACTTCTTTTTAGGGATGATTTAAGGAGTGAAAATTGGAGGATTTTCAAAGAATACATTGAGTTATATTATCTATAGGATCAGAGTATTCTAAGAAGTGAAGAATTGTAGAAGTTGAAGAAGTATCAGGAAGCATTATCTCGTTCTTTGTGATGGTTAGTTGATGGTGATGATTTAATGTAAAGTTTTATTATCTCTCAGATATTCTTGGGTGGAAGGAAGGGGTAAGGATGGAGAGGTCAACCCTCTCTTGATATTGGAGGATTGTATCTTCCTTTTGGAGGTTTATCTCTCCCTTTATATTTGGAAGATGTAGCTACCTTTGGAAGTCATTACTTCCCTTGAACAATAACTATTGATTATTTCTCATATATTGTGCATGGTGTATTTTGGTGTATTGGTGTAACTCTTATACTATTTTTCATTGCTCATTGGATATAATTGAATGGTTTAAGTATAATTTGAAAAAGTTTTTAAATTATACTTGATACTGATTCAACTCCCTCTCAGTATCAACAATTGGGGCCACTCAGATGCCTCATGGCCATAGGAGTGGAGAACTATGGTTAAGGACGCAATTGGAGGTCGACTGAGGAATTCAACGACACAATTGGTTTTCCCTACCTTATATTTGATGTTGAGATGGAATTGTTGCAATTATGTCGACCACTTTTGATGGCAGTCATTCTGCAATTTTCTTTTTTTCTGCATGAACTGTAGAGAATTGTGATTAGTGTGGATGATTGCCTCCTTTCCAAGAATGTAGTGCTTCCAGTCAACATACTTATACAATGGAATACATTTCTTTCTCATAGGTGGGGTACTTACATATGACATATGATAGTGTATCGCTATGAGATGCCACTGGATGATCATCTTGAGTCAGAACTACGCCACCGACATAGTCTGAGGCATCGGTCTCAATCTCAAAAGATTGTTGCATATCAGGTAAGGAGAGTATTGGAGATGAGCACAAGTGTTTTTTCATATCATTGAATGCTTGCTGGTGTGACTTCCCCCACACAAAATTTTCCTTTCCACCACCCTTGGTCACTTGGCTGAGGGCCCAGACAATATGAGAGAATCCCAACATGAACTTGTGATAGAAGTTGGAAATTCCTAAGAAACTTTGAAGCTCAATTAATGTGGTCGGGGCTGGCCAATCACGAATGAATTGGATCTTGGTTGGATCCACATGCACACCATGCTCATCAACAATGTATCCTAGGTATTGGACCTTGTTCATGTCGAAGGAGCATTTTTCCAAGTTAGGATATAAATTGTGTTGTTGTAGAGTGTGAAGGACCTATTGAATATGTTGCAAGTGTTCTACCCAATTCTTCTTGAAGATGAGTATATCATCCATATATACCACCACAAAATAATTGGTGAAAGGCCGCAATATATTGTCCATCAATCTCATGAAATGTTTTGCAGCATTTGTCAAACCAAAGCGCATGACTAGCCATTCGAAAAGACCTTATTTGAACTTGAAAGAAGTCTTCCATACATCAATATGTTCTATTAGGACCTGGTGGTAGCCAAAGTTTAGGTCAATCTTACTGAAAAACTTGTCTTCCTTGAGGTGGTCAATAAGGTTGTCGATTTGGAGAATTGGGTACTACTTCTTGACCGTGATTTTGTTTAGGGCCTTGTAATGAATGTTGTGTTGCAAAGTCCTATTTTTATTCTGCACAAGTACAATTGGCCTCCCGCAAGGTGAGGAGATGGGTCATATGTGCCCCTTTTGAAGTAGCTCTTGGATCTATTGCTCGATTTCCTCATTTCCATCAAATATCGACAATATAGTGGCCCATTGGGTAGAGTTGCATTGGGGGTTAGATCGATTGAATGCTTGACCTAACCATGCAAAAATACCTCGGTAGGTGAGTAGAAGATGTCTTTGTATTCTTCAACAATATTGTCCACCTGCTTCTACTGCATGGAGAGGCCTTGTGTAGAGGCCATGTATTGGGCTGTGACATTTTGTTCACTTTGAGAGTGAATCAAGAAGAAGACAAATTTACTGATCTCAGAAATGACCTTCCTGCATTGATTAACAAAGATCAAATAAATACTGGTAGGCAGAGCTACTTTTGGTATCCTGTACAATTTTCTACCCAAAGTAATAATAACACTGTGAGGTCTAGACTCATATACAACATGTCATTTCCACAAGTATGGTTGGCCTAAAATAACATCAAAAACTTCAAGGGGGGAAATATCACACAATACCTCATCCTTGAAGGGCTTGATGTCATAGGGAAAACGACATTGTTGGATAACACAAAGATCTCTTCCTTATCAAAGCCACCTGATGGTGTAGGGATGTGGGTGTGGTGTCATCGACATGCTCAACCTATTGATGACCTCTATTGAGATCATGTTATTTTGAATTCCTCTGTCAAAAATGAAATGCAAAAGAGCACCCTTCACCCACATCTTCAAGTGAAAAAGGTGTTCACCTTCCTCAGGTTCTTCTGGTTCACTTGGCTGGACCTTGGTGGTAGTGATAGTGGCATAAAGTTTTGCATCGATGATGTGCTTCCCCTTTTATGGATCTAATTTAGAGTCATAACCTGCCTCTAAATCTTAGTCTTTCATCTCGACCATCAATGAATTCTTTGAGAGACATTCATCGGTATTATGACAGGGGATTTTATATTCACACCACTTCCCAGTGTCTTTATTCGTCTTCTCATTACCCTTATTTTTTTGTTTCTTAGAATGGTTGTCCTGAGGGGGTCCATCCTTGATTTGTCCTTTGTTCTATGGGTTGGGTTCGCTTTTTCCCTGCTTATATTGTGAGGAATTTGAATATCCAACCTCTGGCTTCTTTTTGTTCAAATTTATCTCGGTTTTGACAACATATCGATAAGTCGAACCCATTGATGATATTTCCATAAAATCCATTTCTATTTGGATATATCTATGAAAACAACCATGATACTTGAGAACCATATGTCATTTGAAGTCTTTGATACCCAACTTGGTGCACAAGGTATGGAAGATATTTTTGAACTCTTGTATTGTCTGGTCCCTTTCCTATTGCAATACAATGGTCCATTTTGTATATTGGTCATCATAGCTTCCAACATGGTAGTATTGTTCCTTAATAACATCCCTGAAATAATCCCATGTGGGTGCGATGGAAAATATTATAAATTCCTCAGTGTCCTTTTTCTCACAGTAAGTCTCCCACAAATACTTGACATGGGGGATGACCTTAAGGAGTGAAAAGGTAATATTTTCTCTATTGGAAAAATTATGGATCAAAAAATACCCTTCTATCATATTCAACCATTTATCTACAACATCCACATCTATTTGGCCTTCAAATAAGCGGATACCAAAATTTAGTTGTACCTTGAAGGGGGAGGTGCCTCCTAAGTGGTCGCTTGATGAAGATGTGTTGTCTTTTGGCAGCCATCGAAGGATCTATGAAAATTTATCCATCATCTCATTCCTTTGACGCATGAGGGTTTCCTCGAGCAAAACTTTAAAAGGATATCCTTCTTCATCATCTCTCTTTTCTTCCACCATGGGAGGACATCATGATTGGTGGGGATGATCTTGCAAGGGCTCAACTACTTCGAGTCCCAACTCCTTGTACCCTGACCTTGTTCGGGACATGCAACGAGAAAAAAATAAAGAGTAGACTTCTCTGATACCACTGATCTGAATTTATAAATGGAATGAAATTAAATACATATGTATAGAAAATAAATACACAAAGATAAAATAAAACTTGACTTCTATTAATAAATATAAATTGTTGAAACTGTAAAAATGTAGACTGAAACAAACTTGCTCGAATGGTGGAAACTTATCTCTGAAAAGAGATGTGATGACTACACTCATTCATGAGAAGATGAGCACAATGAGACCCCAAAGGAATTTTTAACATAAAACATAAATGAGAAAACCCTAAACATTCAAAACCCTAACCCCGAGAGATGAAATGCCAAAAGGTTTGTGGGCCCCGATGGGGGCAGTTGATACGTCAACTTCCCGAGGGAGTAAAGTTTTCATATAGTGTCTTTTCGGGGTGCTCAATACACCATTGGAAAGGTATAAATGAGGAGTACATATTCCATTTGGCCTAGCATCCACCTCTATATCCATTCTAGGCACTATCGAGCCCCAAAAACATCGTTTAGGGCCTCAAAACGGCCCAAGAAGTTTGGGACCCAAAAAACTATAAAACAATTACAAAAATGGAAATTGTTCTTTGATCCAGTGGAATATGTGGGTGGCCACCAATATCCACCTGGATCACCTCCCTTGATCTAATATAGATAGAAAGGCTAGATTCCTAAAAAAAATTCCCTAGATCTAAAGAGTTTTGTTTCCTTTTAACCAAGAAGGGTGATAAACATACCTTTTTTATTCACAATTGTCATCGCATGTCCTAGGTGATGCATCTCTCGAGATCCAACTCCAACTTCTATAATATGATTCCTACACATAAGAATATAAACAACTACATATCTACTATTATTCTAGTGTTAGGAAAAAAATAGATCTGATTCAGATCTAATTTGATCTATTCAAGGTGATATCAGATCTATCTTATACTATTGAAAGCATCAATATAGATAGGGGAAAACCATAGATCTATATTTAAATGAATATAGAAGTACAACAATTTTTTTTTAACTTGAATGAATGATACATTCCTCCTTAAGCTCCTTTCTCTTTCTCCTCCTCAACCTTCACTCAAGCAAGGAAAACCTGATATTAAGGGTGATTTGAATGAATAAGATCCTATGAACAATTTTGCAACATGTACCTGTATATTTCCTTTTTTCCCATGGAAACACCTTTCTTTTATAGATTGGTGGAGGATTCTAGCAGAGGATTCTAGATCTATAGAACTTAGTAAACTCGATTGAATTGAGAGTTCCCAAGCTCCTACGATGAGATGAAAAACTCACTAAGTGTTGATCTCCTCGGAAATAACCAAATCTATAAGGCTACATAGGTAGTCGTGGGATATAAATTATGCAACTAGTGACCAGTCACAGGCTGTAAATCATTTTTCATGATTGATTGTGCCCCAATAATGGGTTCAATAGAGACCATCCTAAAAAATAGGGAAAATCCATGGAAGAAGATTTTGAAATGGTTGGAACCAAGGCAAAGGAGTGGGTTTCAACATAGCATCATCAATGTGTCTTTCATGAGACCCTAGGGTGGAAAATAAGGTCGTGAAAAGAATGTACCTTGTCATCCCAATCATATCTGTCGATCCTTCATATATTTGTAATACTTTTGTTTAGGTTTTTATTGGAGGACTCAGTTGCTCCATTTTCTTGCGGATGATAGGGTGAAATCTTCTCGTGGTTGATTAAGAATTCATCCATTATTATTTTTACAGTACCATTCACAAAGTGAGTTTCCTTATCACTTATTATTTTTAGTGGGCATCCAAACCTTGTGATGATATTTTCATGAATAAATTTGGCTTCCACTATTTTTTTGTAGGTATCAACTGGATTTGAATCTACCCATTTGGTTAAGTATTCTAGTGTTTTTATGATGTATCTAGTTCCTACCTTTTTTCCTATTTTAAAGGCATATAATCCTTTCATAGTTTTCTAATAATCATTTGTCACTTGTCACAATTATTTACTTTTTCTGTGTAATCCCTATGCATTAAGGGCCATTATAATCCTACTTGCAATATTTGCATGCCTTTTGTATTTGAATGGAAGTGTCCTCTTGTAGGACTAGGATGTTCCTTGTCAATTATACTATCTCTCTCGTGTTGTAAGAAACATATTCTTAAAACATCATATGGTTCTGATTTATATGGATATCCATTTATTAGCCTATAGGTAACAATTTTCATAGCAAGTATTTTTTTCTTTTTCTCTCGTAAATTTTCAAGGTCCTATCCTTCTTGCAACAATTGGACAATCTCTACTAGTTCTCTAGGTGTAGCCTCAAATTCAAATAGATGAGCATATGCATTGTGAGGGAAATCCCCTTACAGACTAGCAAATAGGGTTATCTTATGCATGCAGATATGACCGAAAGAAATCTACTTTCTACCTTCGTCCCCAGACTTATACCCCATTCCTTTTCAGCAAATACATGGTTAGATCAACATAACTTGTTCCGGATGTTCGATGTTGATCCTCCTTCATGCTTGATCACTTGTTGGTAGCTATCCTCTCAATATTGACCTGCGTACAAAACAAGCAACAAACTACACACGCATTTTACCTATAGACTAATGGGTTAGAGATTCAAACATATATTTACTGAACTATGAAGAACTCATATAGTGGGACGGGAAAAACATTTCTTTATTATTACTTTAATGAATCAACTTACAATGTCGAGACCGACCACTGCCCCGCGAACCCTGATCCTGGGATCCTCTTCAAATGTCCTCCAACTTCTTTGCTTTGTATCTCTTCTTGCACAAGGATGGCTAAAGGGTTGGGACAATGGGAATATGAAATTGGGTAGAGTTTCTTTACTCTATTTATCCTCTTTCCAAATGGGACCCCTAGCCCTTCTTTTATAGGCTAGAAGAAGCTAGGTATTTGGACGAACCCTTGGCCATGCATGGTTGGGAGTTTCAGTTAACTCACCCAAAGCTGTGTGTTCCATTGTCAACTTTTGTTTTTTCGTGATTTTATCAGTCCACGTAGGTTGTTTTATGTCAGCTAGCATGTACACGCATGAAGTAATGGAGTAGGGCACGTGGGTCCTTGTAAAAGATGTTTTTAAAGAGTTTTTCAATAGTGGTTTGGCAAAGAAGGGATCTGATATGGCCTAATGCCAGGTAAGCATGTATGGTGCAAATTAGGGTTATAACAGATGCCCCCTAATGTGTGAGGTCAGAAGAGCAATTGATGGCAAAAATACATTACCAATCTTTACTGATGTGTCGAACAAGTGAGCCCAGGGACCAGGAACTGGGAGGCGTCGTCTACAAAATAGCAAATGTCTCAATGAGGCGGGCATACCCATGCTCAGGATAAAATAGAATCATGGATACCAATCAAATGCACTGTAGATCCATGTTGAATAACCATATAAAGTGTAGTCGTGAACAATACACAACGAAGCTACATCTCGAAATAAAAAAAGATATACATATAGAGTATCCATCTTCTAGAAGCTGATATGGGTTGATGGCTGGAGATGAGATATTCAGAGCTCGAGAAACAACTTCAAAATCTTCAAAACTCAAGGTAGTAGTGTAATATGAGTGTACAAATTCACTACCCAGAGGTCTTCGATGGCTCGTCGGTCATGGACTAGATAATCTTGATGATCAAACTGAAGGCTTCATTGATTTGGAACAAGGACTTGATTGGACATTCAGGATGGTTGGGTATGAGGGCAAGAGACAAATTGTAGAGGGGCTGACTCAGGCTTGGTAGAAACTTCCCTTGGACAACAACACGACAAATGATGAGACTTAGGCAACATGGCATTAATCGTAAGTTACAAAGCAGGAGGCAACACAAACTCTCAATATGTTTGGAAGAATAACCAAACGGAGGAGGACACAACTCTATGTAGCGAGAACAACTTCCTAAGGTCGTACTACATCCCAAATCTTGACGAACAAATAGACAAATGTTCTTTATCCAAGGGCGACTCATGATGCTACCAATAAAAAAAATACTTTTCCCTTCTTCTTTTTGGGGTATATTTGATTTTTTTGTCTTTTTTCAATAATTTTGGAAAAAGGAATAAAGGAATGTTACGTTACAATGGAGGAACGAGTGTGACAAACATACAAGCTCAAGGCACAAGGACAAAACTGATGTTCAAAATAATGATATTCGAGAAAAATCCTCTGGGGGCCAAGGGTGTTAAGATGCAGAAGCAAAGTGCTACAAGGCTGGCGTATAACGTATGCAAATGCAGTTAACAAAACACACAATGGTAACATCCTTCGATGTAAGTTTAACGAGCCCAGAGAAGGTAATCTTGGTGGTTTTTCATATTTAGAGAGTCTGAAAAAAACATAAAAGGAGACTCCATTGGGGTACCTTTTTCAAAGGTAGTCTATCCGGTTCGAAAAAGGGGTAAACTAGCACCGACAAGACATATATTAAAAACCATTTTAACGAGTGTGATAAGGACAAGATCACTCGGCCATTTTTTCATTTTTAAGGAGTCTGAAAAAAGCTTAACTATGGACTCCGTCAAGAATGTTCTTCTGGACCATTTTAACGAGTGTGAAAGAATAAGGTCACTCGACGATCTTTTCAATTTTAGGGAGTCTGAAAAGAGATTAATTGTGGACTCTGTGGGGGTTCCTTCTTCGTAATTTTAGTCCCTCATGCCCGAAAAAGGGATAAAATTATACCTGAGAGTACTCTTCTAGAGAATTAAAGTTCCATAGAGTATACCTTTGTTCGTACGGTTGATCGTCCGGACCGAAAAAGGGGTAAAATACCGCCAGATAAACGTGACTTCAAATTTCAGTTTAACGAGCGTGAAAGGCCACAAGATCGCTCGGCAATATTTTCATGTTTAGAGGGTCTGAAAAAGGCCTAAAAGAAGACCCGTTATTTTTGGGGAGTCTTGAGGGTGAGGTCAAGAGTGAAGAAGAATCATGAAAACTCATATTCAGGAAAAACTACAAGGACTCCCGAGCCTACAGTATTTTAGCGACAGCATGGATACCATAATGCAACCAGGATCTACCTAGGGAATCCATGTTCTGGTAGGCACTACCACCAAGTTGCGACACTTCTAAAGTAGCTATGATGGTTTTGTGTCACAACCTAATGGCATCGATCCTATGGAAAAGGAAAAAGACAACAAGGTACAAAAGTCAGGGTAGAAACCTGACCAATATGCTCAAGTTGATCCTCGGAAAAACAATTCACGGACTATCGAAAATTACCCAAAAATCCAAAAAAATGTCCCAATACTCGATCAAATCCCTCCTATGCAACTACTGAATCACTCTAAATGGATTTTGGTATAAATAAAATGATAAGGGAGGCCAAAAAAGTGACAAAAAGAGGCCAAAAAGTCTATAAATAGAAGTTGGCAGCTCATTATCACCATTGCTAATTTGGAAATTGACTCTGGAGCCAAAAGACCCCCTTTGTGAAAAACGGTGATTCCAGGAGCTACAGTGGACGAAACAAACTTCTCTCTGGACCAAGTAAGTACAAGCTCTCTTATCTTTCAATTTATGTCTTTGTTTTTGCATTGGGTTTCATTTTTTAGGGGGACATCAACCTTTAAAAGGTCGGCCCTAGGTCCATGCGAGCTGTCTCAGGATAGGCCACGTGTACATTCGGGCAAAGTAAACTCTGCACACATGTACACGCGACTATCACCATGACAACATGCATGGACCCCCTTATTGAATGAAAAATGATTAAAAAGCAAGGGTTAACCCTCCTAAACCTTGGTGTTTTGCAGGATGTATGTCCATTGGAGAGAAAGAGAGCATGAAGAGGAAACTGAGTTGTTTAGGGAAGACCCCAATGTTGTGGCTACCTTGATGCAATGTGGGTTACTCAAATTTTTTCTATGTCCTTTCATGCGGGCACAACCTAGGCTACTGAATGCCTTGGTTGACTACTGGCATCTGGATGCATAGGCATTCATGTTAGAGGGGCAGTCACTGGTTCCCATGGTCGAGGACATTTACTTTTTGACTGGCCTCTCGAGGAGAGGGGAACCAATCAATTTCTGAAATTTTCCTGCGGGGATGCATAACATAGAAGAATTGATAGGTGTATACTATGCAGCTGATACAGACCGCTCGAGCACGCAGGTGCCCATTAGAAAGATCACTAACTTATCACTACAGGTGATAGTATTGCTTATTGGGCGAATTACTAGTTCTGCATCTCTACACCAGGCATCCCGTGCACAGATGAACTATGCAATCCAGTGCTTAAATGCACAGGTTTTTGATTGGAGTACCACATTGCTTGAATGTATGAAAAGGCCACTAACAGATTGTCGTTTGCAGACACATAGGAACTTCGGGTTCACGACCATTCTGTGTTTGTTCTTTTTTGACAGAGTTCCTAGTTTTAGTCCTCGAGTAGTGGTATGAGGACATCAGGCCTCTCTTCCTATTGTGTGTAGATGGGCAGTGTTACTGTCGCGACAGGGTGTCGGAAGGACCAATGAGTCCTTCGATGATGACTTCTTTGCGTGGCTGTCATGACAGATCCCGGTTATAGAGGATTACCCCTATGTCGGGTTTAATTTTTCAAGAGAACCTGAGATACCAGTACCTCCTGGAGAGGAGCGAGGAGAGATGGGTAAGTCTCCACCTTTGTAGTTTTTTTTTTGTATATGTAATTTTTATGTTGTTTTTTTATATATATCATGTTTTTTTGTTATGCCAGAGTATTTGACGAATATCTGTTCATTGTGTGCAGATGTGGGACCAATGCGACCCACTTACTATGCGAGGAACATGCGTCATCCTCGGCCAGGGGCCGCAACTGCCATCGCAGGGGGACCAACAGTAGCAGGAGATATTCTAGCCAGGGAGGCTGAGAGGGTATTGAGACGAGTTGAGTGTAACTTTACTACACTCACTCACACAGTCCCAATGGCAGATATTGAGGACCTGCCACCATCTATGCAGCCTCATGTAGTGGGGGCACCATGGACGTGGGTCCAGTTGTTTCGGCGTTTAGCCAATGCTGTGGACCAGTATAACAGGGCCCACAGGCCCTAACTTTAGCTAGACATTTTGACGTGCCATGAGCACTACTTGTATATATTTTTTGAGGGCATAAGCTCTGTGACTCATTATTAGTCCTATTTTTTAGGTGCTTGCATCCATCGGTGTACTTTGGTTACTTTTATGATATTATATATGGTTTTTTGTCTTTTGTGTCTTATGGATCATGTGTAAAAAATGTATTTACATGTTTATGTTAATGTTCTTTCATATGTGTGCAAGATGCCAATCTAAAATTTGATTAGCTAGAGTTTTTGTAACTTGGTTTAATCTCCTAGGAACATGAAAATATGTAATATAATCAAATTTTCATTCTAAGAGACTTACCCTAAGGAATCGTCGGTGTAAATTTGGATCATGAACCCGGTATACTTTGTTTAATTGAGACACCACCAGTTGAGCGTCGAGATAGACCCGAAGATGAGAGATACCCAATGAAAAAGCATCGCAAAGCAATTCAATATCTGCACTATACTTGGAAACATTATTTATGGTGTCACCTAAGCATATACCTCTGGAAGATAATAACTGACCTTGAGGTGTAAATATTACCCAAGCTACGGAGGCAAGCCTCTAAGTGTGCCAACTAGCACTGTCTGCATACCCAATGAACACCTCAGAATCACTTGACATCTGCCACAGTGACGAAAGATAACATCAATGACACGTCCATAACACTCAAAGAAACTAAAAAGTAATAGTACAAAGACTATACATATGTTACAACAGTTACCCACAGTGACCTGCCTATGAGTAATACTTCTTGAGGTAGAGACCATTTCTAGGCTCCACCAAAGTATTCCCTTCAAAATCAACTAGACGATAAGCACCCTTTTAAAAACCTCTTTTATGATGAAAGGTCTGAACCACATGGGTTTGAATTTTCCTGCCCCCAGGGGTTCCTTATCTTGGTCATAGACCAGAACAAGGTCACCAATCAAAGAAAATACGAGGATGAACGGACCTATCATACTGACACTTGACCTTATGTTTGTGAGCCTCGTTGACCAGGGATGCATCACGATTCTACTCATTGAGCTTCTCAAGGTACACTAACCGTTCTTCAAGTGGAGAAGTGTCTTGCAGTAATTGTACTACCAATTTTAGAGACGGGATCTGACATTCGATGGGAAAGACTGCCTCCATCCCATAAATGAGTTGAAAAGGTGAGAAACCAGTTGCAGTCTTCACAGATGTTTGGTAAGCCCATAATGTTGAGTATAACATCAAATGCCAATTTGACTTGGCTGAGTTGATAGTTCACTGTAGAATGATCTTAAGAGTTTTGTTTACAGCTTCCACCTGCCCATTTTCTTGGGGGTAGTAGGGTGACGAATGTTCCTACCATAACCCAAGCTTTGACGTTAACTTAGTCATCATCTGGTTCAGAAAGTGACTGCCATGGTCAGTGACAATCTCTCTTGGGACATCGAACCTTGCTATTATCTGATTGAATAAGAAGAGAGCTACAGTCTCTCCATCATCTTTAAATGTTGGCATAGCTTCAACCCACTTTGTGAAGTAGTCTACAACTACGATGATATAGAGGTGCCCCCTTGCTGAAGGAGGGTTGCATGTAGTGTAATCAATTCTCCACTTGGTGAAGGGACCAACTATGATGAAAGGAAACATGGGAGCAGGATGTGCCCTCATCTTCCGAGAAAAGATTTGGCACGGAGGACACTTCTTGACCGATTCGATACAATCCTTGATAAGTGTCGACCAGAAGTAACCTGCTCGTAGAATTTTTGGGGTTGTCACCAACCCAAACAAATGACTACCACAAGCTCCAGTATGGCAATCGCTAAGCATGATAATCTCTTCTTCGTGAGTGAGACATCGGTGTAGGATGTAGTCTACACCTCTTCGATACAATGTATCATCAAGTATGAGATAATTCTTAGCCTAATGGTGCATGCATCGACACTCATCACGAGAAGCAGTCGTGGGGCACTTCAAAGTCTGGAGATAGATAAGTATATCTCCATACCAGGGATCCGAAGAGGTGATCAAAAACACGTCTCCTCTAATAGGAGACTCTTTAGGCACAAGATCACTTGACTCAACCGGAAGTTCTGAAATAAGTTCTATGAAGATCAGTGACTTTTTGGACTCCGCTGAAATGAAATCCATGTCAAACTCCTGGAGGATAACTATCCATTTACTAATTTTTCTACCTATTACCCGTCGTGTCAACATGTACTGAAATGGATTCATGACAGTAATGAAGGTGGTCTTGCGAAACAAAACATAATGACAGAACCGTTGAACAGCATGGACTGCTGCCAACGCAAGTTTTTCGGTATGAGAATAATTGAGTTCTGGTCCTACAAGGCCTCGGCTCAGGTAATAAATGACATATTCTGAGAACAAGTCATCTTCTTGAACTAAGACCATGCCAATGGTTGACTCTGCTGCAGTGAGATACAATAGGAAATCCTTGTTATAGTTAGGTGGTCGAAGCAGAGGGGTAGTGGTGAGTGCATGTTTCAATGCAGTGAAAGAGCGTTGAGCGGCATCGTCCCAACAAAAGGGAACGTCTTTTTAAAGTAAGCGCATAAATCCCTTGCTGATATTGGCGTAGTTAGTGATAAAGCGTCTTAGAAAATTCACCTTGCCCTGTAGACTCTGAAGTTGAAGGATTGTGCATGGGGGGGGGCAACTGAATTAATGCCTCAACCTTGAGAGGATCGACCATGATCCCTGTTGTTGACACTATGAAACCTAAAAATCGTCCTAACGTTACACAGAAGATGCACTTGTTTGGATTCAAGCGAATCCGAAAGTAGCGACAACGTTCGAAGATAAGTTGGAGGTGTGGGATGATCCGTTCTCTTGCGAGATCGAGATGCTAAATCATCTAAATAGGCCTCGACTATATGCTTGAGGTCATGGAAAGAAAAAGACATGGCCCGCTAAAAGGTGGCTCCATCATTTTTGAGATCGAAAGGCATATTATGATACATGAATTTACCCCATGGACAGATGAATGTCGTTTTGTGTTGGTCTTTAGGTTTGATTTGTATTTGATTATATACCGAAAAAATGTCCATGAAAGAAAAGGCTTCGCAACCCACACATTCATCAATGATCTAGTCGATGAAAGGTGTGGGAAAATTATCTTTGGGACAGGCCTTGTTCAAATCATGGAAATCTGTACACACACGAATTGTGCCTTGTTTTTTATTGACCGACACGAGGTTTGACACCCATTGGGTCAAATGGATAGGATAGATAAAACCGAATTTTAGCAATTTCTCAACCTCAACCTTAATGGATGCTGCTTTCTTGGGATTAACTGGATGAAGCTTCTTCCGAACCAGATTGGCATCGGGATACATTGTGATTTCATGTTCAACTATATTTGGGTCGATGTCGGAATTTCCTCATAAGACCAGGGAAAAACGTCGTGGAATTCTTTAAAAAGATTGGTGTATATTTGAATCTCTTCGGGGGAGCAGTCAAATCCAATGAAGACATTCTCCATGATGCCAAGGTTTTGGGAGATATTGATTGGTAAGGTTTCGATGATAGTTTCCATATTACCCTTAGCATAAACCTCATGTGTAGCTAGGGGATTAATAGGACAAGACCGATCTCTCGTCATAGTCATGGTGAATTCTCCTGCTTCGATTCAGCTTAACTCTAGGAGGAAGTATGATCTGTGATGAAGATCTTCCTAGGGTTTGTCCGGACTAGTCATTGCTTCAATTATTTCTTCGTCAGAAGGCAAGACCAAGTCTAACGAGTCGGTGCCAGCGAGAGAACCCTGAGCCCAAATAGGCTCTAGAAGTGGATCGAACTCTTGAGCGGGAGTTGGATTAGTGCGGGCTGAAGTTTGCTGGACTAAAGAGTACACTACTTCAGCTTCGAACAAGGGCATGGACATGCCCGGGTGCCCTGTCCCATCCATCATGGCAGATGGGGAAGGAAGTGTCCACGGATCATCGAAGTAAGTCATGTGGAACGATGAAACTTGAAAAATCTCAACCTTATGGTGATTGGATATAAACTTGATATCGCCTTGAGGGGGTAGGTAATCAAAGGTACCCATCAAAGATGGGCACAAACCAACCCCTACATTGATGACACATGGTTGAGGATTATCAATCATCGAGACCATGGATGCCCCCAATGCAGGGTCAGGTCTAGAGAAGGACAATTAATCGATGGTTACTATCCAGCCCTCGTGTGGAAACAACAAGACACAGAAAACTGTAGCAACCACAGCTTGCATGGCATAAGTCCAACTCCTTCCTAACAAGAGTTTATAGTTGAGGGGAGCATCGACTACCTCTACTTTGACACACACGGTCTTCCCTCCTAACTAGACGGGGAAAGAAGGAACGATACCATGTGGTCGAAAAGAACGACTGTTGAAAGCGGTGAGGAGAGTAGGTGACGAAGACAAAACGGGCTGGCCAATGGCCTTCCAACATGCCAACGACATAACGCATGTCAAGGCGCCCTCATCAACCATCGTGCAGAAAATATTCCGAGTAAAAGTTTTCATGGGATAAGCCACTACTATCTGAAACGCTACGTGGTAAGGAAGACGAGGTTTTAAGTCGGTTGTATCCAGCATGATTGTAACCGGATTACAAGTCTCAGTAGATCCTAAAGCATTTAACAAGGCTTTCCTCTGGGAAGGGAAACTCTGGAGGACCTCCAAAGCGGACATCGCACAAGGGGTTTGTGATAAATCTTCCACCACTGAGTATTTCTGGGTGGCCCTTGCGTTTGGGTTATGAGAATTTTTTTTGAATGCACCTTTGGGAATGCATGTCATTGTTTCGCCCAACGTCTTCTCAATCTGTAAAGGAAGAGATGGGAGTTCAACTTCTTTACCCTTCTCATAAGTGCTTGGTTTACTATAGTCATGTTCTCTAGTCGATATAAAAGCATCACCCCTCACCATATATACGTTCGCAGATGTGGGGTTATTCGCAGGCAGAGAGAGTTCTTGGTTTCCCCCTTCCGTGCTTGCAGAGGCTTGTGTTAGATTTTGCCCATGTTGAAATGGATTGGTCAACATAGCAGTTTGTTGCTGCGTCATAAACTTTTGGGCTTCTGCAAGCCGAGGACATAGATGGGTCAGGTGGTCTTCCATGCACAAGTTGCATGGATACCTCGCCTTTCGTTTCTCAGTGTTGTCCCTGCCAGTATTATCGGTAGGTTTTTTATCCCCCTTACCCTTCTTTCATTGTTTTTTCTTTCCTTCAGGTTGTTGGGTGGCCTTTGGGTTAGTCCATTGCACTGTGTGTACCTCTGACATTTTGGTAGGGGGAGCCGCCAAAGTAGTGGTCTGGCTGGCCACTGTGTGTTGTATAGATAACTGTTGCAACTGCTTCATCAATTGCTCAACGGGATTTGTTTGTGCTAAACCAACAATACCATCGGCATGTGGTCCAACTCTCTGTCTAGTTTTATCAAGTATTGAGCATGGTGCATCTGGAAAGATGTTGTATAATAAACTGGATTGAGAATAGATGAGCTCAAATTGTTGAGATCTCATGATGGCATCTTCTTCGGAGAATACTCCTGACGTTGCGATGTCTTTGGATAACTGCGGGACCAAAGACTTAAGGAACCACTCAAGAAGGAATGCTGGTGGGATGGGCACCTTAATTAAACTCTTCCGGCATCTCCATTCTCATATGTGATCAGAGATATGGTCCGTTATCATCTGTTCGAAATTGGCAAGTAGCTCTGTGCCAGTGTCATATCTTACAGGTAATTGGAAATGGTTTAGGAAATCCATTGCCATTTCACCGAAGGAAGAGTATCTTGAGAGACCGAGCTCAATGTACCATTTTGTAGCACTCCCAATGAGAGTACATTGAAACAATCGCAATTGTACGGAGTCATGTTTCAACCAGTTAGATGAGCACCAAAGATGGAAGGTAGCCACATGATCTCCTGGATCTTCGTTAGGCTTGGCTTCGAACTTTGGAATGTCTGAAGGCAAATTCATCGGCATAGGAGGCCAATGTGGATCATGACAAATAGGGTCATTCAACAACCTTGTTAAATCTGGCAAGTGCAAAGTCACCAGGAAAGGTAGTTTGGGTTGTTGGTGATAACCTAGGAAAAAAGGGCATGGAGTTTGACTGGCACCAGGTTGCCAGGGAAAGTTCGGTTGCTAGCCTAGATTCTAGTAGAAACCATGGCCCTGGCCAGCGTATGGATTTTGCGTATGTGGAGACATCATCGACTGATTTCCCAAATAGGACATAGATGGTTGGGCAAGCATTATATTTGAAGGACTCTAGGAAGGGTTTCCCCATGTCGGTCCCATGGGGATAGGCATAGTAGTTTGTCTGGGGTTCCATTGATTGTGGAAAGAATTAACCCAGATCGACATTCCAGATGAGGGAACGGTTCCTTGCCAAGAATTCCAAGGCCTTGATGTGGAAGAAGTTCCTAGGTTTTCCCCATGTGCAAGAATAGTACCCTGCATAGGAATAGGTTGTCCAAAACTAGGATTGCCCCCAGTCGGGAAGGCGACTGATGAGAAGGCGTTGTTACCAAACATTCCTATCAAAGAAAATGGTGTTGAACATACCATCATATTATGAGAAGGTAGTCCTTGACTCCCCGCTCCAAATAAACTATGGTATGTAGGTTGCCCGACGGATTGTTGATGCGAGCCACTGAGTGAAGGGGACGAAGGAGGTATATGACCTCCTCTTTAATGAAAATCATTAAAAGGAATGGGAGTGCCCCCCATGAGACCTTGCAGAGGAGTGCTAGAACTACCTACTCCCAGACCTGAAGTCTATAAAGTGGAGTAGGAAAGTATAGGACTTGTACCTGAACTAGGCATCCCGTATGAGAACGGAGGGCCTGTCGCACTTGGTGTGATAGGGGTTGTGGCCACCTCCAAAGACGGGATCAGGCCACTATGTGATGTAGAGGCGGTTGAGACCATGGTGGCTCGGACTAGTGACGGTGGGTTAGGAGGTGAAAACTCTCTTGTGGTGACAACCGTAGTGGGAATTGAAGAATTCCTAGAAGAAGTAACAACATTTTTTTCCATTGTTGTGTGCGACACTGTCTAGCGCTCGTAAAATTGAATTGGGACAATTAAAGGTGCCAAGAAATCAGTGGTTGGGATTTCAACCAAGCCAAGAGAATTCGCTTCAAGGTCCAAAATGGTCGATTCCTCCAGATGTTGGTCAAGCACAGTATCTTGTGACCCAATCGCTTCAAAAGACCCTTGTTGGTCTAGCTTTCACCGTAGTGGTGGCGGGGGTGGCTCCAGTGTAACCGACGACAGGCCAAGAAGCCTTCATGATTGGTGAAGCTCGTGATCCTCCACTATGTGAGAATATAAAAGACACTTAGGTTAATCTAAACATTCAAAAGTAACACACACTAAAAAAGTCCCTAGAAGATAAGACAGGCAAACACTAAATTAATTGGAAGAACAGTTACAACAACCAACACTAGAGAAACTTACCATTGCAAGTGCAACTCGAAAAAGGAATCACCCTCCAGGTATAATTTGCAAAGCATGGCCCTATGTCTATCCTAGGTACCGTGGTATACCCACGCAATCACCTGTGTATGTCCCTAAAAAGGATAGGCAACTAGTTTGCCAACACGCGAATAATCACCAGGCGAGTACAGTCGAAAGTCGGGTAGACCACAATGAGAAGGGTATCGAGTCCAAAACATGTCAAGGGTATCAAAAAAAAGTGGTCCAGAAGACAACTGAGGATCTCAAATGGATTTGAGACCCATGAAGCCCCGTGGCAAATGCAATCGACGAAATCCCAAAACAAGCCCTCTATATGTGTTCTCCACTACGATTGGTCCAGCTTTAGAGGGGTTATCTCCGCTACCTTTCCGCACGTGACCTCGTGTTTATCCCCTGTGTTAGAGGGGGGTCCCGGATAAATTTCATGATATTGGACTTAGACACTCCCTAATTCAGACTCCAATGTTTGATTTTGAATTGCCTTGAAGAGTTTCCTCTCCAACCTAATCCAAGGCCCTAATCCTGAACTAGTTGGTTAACCCTACAAACATAAAAGTCTAATAAATTTTTAGATTTAGCATTAATTGTATGGCTTGTCTTATGTCAAGGGGTATGAAAATGAAACTGATGATGTGTAGAAGATGAAAACAAAAATGAATAAAAAGCTGGAAACAAAAACTTTTACTTAATGCAAAATTTCAACAACTTTTCAAATTTTTTTTTTTGTTTTAAATATTCTAAGATTTTGGACATCAAACTCAAAAGGAATTTCACTCGACTACGAGCTACTTATGATCTAAGTAAACTGCAAATAAATTATGAAATAAAAACTTTTCCCTGGCTAATGATGCAGAATCACACTCTTCAACCAAACAAGAAAATGAAAGAGATTTTTTTTATTATTTAAATGTTGATAAAGCAAAAAAGAAAAATACCAACAAGTAAAAAACCAAGAAAAATAATTCTGGCCTAAATCAGAGATTGCAAAGAATCACTTCAAGAAATCACACACTAGCAACTTATAAAATGACTCTCACACTTGTCTAAAAACCCTAAATTTTTTTTTTTATGACAACTTTTAAATGAGAAAAAACAAGCTAAGGCTAAGATTAATCCTAAGCTACTGACTGCTAAGACAGAGATTCAAAAACCTGAGAGGTATAACTCTCATCAAGGGAAAGGATGACTACCTTACCCCCAACAAAAACTATCCTTTCCAAGGACACTATTGATAATCCAACAACAAGCGTTTGAACGCGAGATGTATAGAGACAGAGGGCATGTACACGCGGGATGACCTTCTACAGGCCACGTGTATCTCTAAAGCTCTGAGAAAAAAAT
Source organism: Picea glauca (assembly GCA_000966675.3). Classification (NCBI taxonomy): domain Eukaryota; kingdom Viridiplantae; phylum Streptophyta; class Pinopsida; order Pinales; family Pinaceae; genus Picea; species Picea glauca. The sequence continues at coordinate 363,569 of JZKD02S2279521.1, forward strand.
AAAAAACAGACAATCCAAACCAGGAAGAGACCACTAATACTGATAACCAGGATCTCCTGAAGGCTTGGACACTCTCTTTAGCAGAAACAATGAAAACAATGTGAAGAAAAAAATTGTCAAAAAAACCAATCTGAGACAAGACTGCAAACAATCAAGACTTAGAAAGAATTCCAGAAAACCCCTGAGAATGTCTAATTCTGACAGGGAAGAGGATGATTGCCTCAAAAAATTTCTAGACTCTACACGCTACTGCTACTTCTTTAGCTAGCATGTACACGTAGTCTATAAGAGAGTAGGGCGTAGGTACACGCGTGCAGACCTTATACAGTCCGTGTGTACCTCTGTGGATCTCGAAAAAACATAGTCAAGAAAATAACAGAGACAAATGGTATGGAAAACCAGACTCTCTGATAGCTCAGACTTTGCAGAAACTAAAAAACAGGCAAGAAAACCAGTCTTTTAAAACTACCCAAAAATTAAAATTCCAGGAACCCTAGAGACTTCCCCAGTATGGTCGCCAATTCTGTTGTGAGGGAAATCCCCTTATGGACTAGCAAATAGGGTTATATTATGCATGGAGATATGAATGAAAGAAATCTACTTTCTACCTTCATCCCCAGACTTAAACCCCATTCATTTTCAGCAAATACATGGTTAGATCAACATACCATGTTCCAAATGTTCGATGTCGATCCCCCTTCACGCTTGATCGCTTGTTGGCAGTTATCCTCTCAAGATTGACCTGCGTATAGAAAAAGCAACAAACTACACATGCATTTTACCTATAGACTAATGGGTTAGAGATTCAAACATATATTTAATGAACTATGAAGAACTCATATAGTGGGACGGGAAAAGCATTTCTTTATTATTACTTTAATGAATCAACTTACAATGTCGAGACTGGCCACTACTCTGTGAATCCTGATCCTGGTCTCCTCTTCAAATGTCCTCCAACTTCTTTTCTTTGTATCTCTTCTTGCATAAGGATGGCTAAAGGGTTGGGACAATGGGAATATGCAATTGGGTAGAGTTTCTTTACTCTATTTCTCCTCTTTCCAAATGGGACCCCTAGCCCTTCTTTTATAGGCTAGAAGAAGCTAGGTATTTGGATGAACCCTCAGCCATGCTTGGTTGGGAGTTTCAGTTAACTCACCTAAATCTATGTGTTCCATCGACAACTTTCCTTTTTTCGTTCTTTTTTCAGTCCACGTAGGTTGTTTTAGGTCAACTAGAGTGTACATACGTGCAGTAATGGAGTAGGGCGTGTGGGCCTTTGTAAAAGAGGTTTTTAAAGAGTTGTTCAGCAGTGCTTTGGCAAATAAGGGATCTGAGATGGCCTGATGTCAGGTAAGCATGTATGGTGCAAATTAGGGTTATAACAATATGGAAGGTCATCATTTATTCATATGGTTTCTTTCCTTATTTATACTCTTGATAAGTCGTTCACGACCCTACATTATTTTTTACTGGTTGAAAAACCACCTCAAATTCAAATTCTTGAAACAACAAAAGTCATTTGCAAATTCTCCCTTGAGGGACTAGATTATTGACCAAGTGTTTAATTATTGATGGTTGTAATAAAATACAAAAATATTGGCCAACAAATAGTGTCTATAATTTTTTAAGGAAAAAAAATTTCAAATACTTCTCGTTAAGGAGTCGATTAGTTTCTTTTTTCCTTGTTCAACTTTCAATGTTTTAGATGAATTTGATCCTTTAAAATTTACTAAGTATAGAGCAATATCAAGAAGGCCACTTAAAAAGTTGCATGAACATTTAGGCGAATAATAATACAGTAATGGTGTTCATTGACGAGGAAGGTGAAAATCAAGAAAGTAATAAGATCATATAGTAAATAATAGATAGATTATGTAGTGACCTGTTGATGCTTGAATTGTCAAGACCAAAATGGAAACCTCATGAGGACAATATCCCCCCTTCATTTTTAGAGAGGTGGTTCTTCTCTTTGGATAAAATATATATCTTTGAATATCTTGGAGTAGGGAGAGTGCTATACAACAAACCCCAAATATTTATTGCTTGGATTTAAATGAAAATGGTTCTTTAATAACCCGATATGATATTTATGTGCAACAAAAGTATTTTTACAATAAGAAAATATTGAAGGAGGTGTTGGGAACATGTCTATTTTGAGGAAAGGTCTCTTTTTTGGAAGGTAAGGCCCAATTTTAGAGAAGAACAATTGGCAGGAAAAACAACACGTGCAAGGAAAAACAACATGCAAAGGAGGAAAGTATGCAAGGTGTGCAAGTAGGAAAACCTAACCATGTTAGGGTTAGGGTTTTGGTAAGAGATTGTAATGACTAATGAGCTTATAAAATAGTATAAATAAGAACCTAGGAGGTATAGGTCAGGGTTTTGCTGGGATCAGATGGAATACTGATTCAGTTCGACTATTGTAGTTCTGATATTTTTGTAAGTTGTTGAGTTGTAGAAGAACACAATAGGCTATATTTTGAGGGTTAGATCACATGATGAGGAGCCTGGTGTGATCTAGTCTTCCTCACTGAAGTTATTGAACCTTTTCATGACTATATGATTAGAGATGTAGTGCATGTAATGCCATAGTTTGAAAAAATCTAAATAAAAGAGCCTAGAAGCCAGATCTTTGTGGACGTAGCCCAGGAGGGGGTGAGCCAAGGTAAAACATGTGTTATCTGTAATGGTTATTGCATGTTTACTTCTGTCAATAATTAGTTATGAATGAATGAATGAATCGTTAAGATAAACCTGATAGAATGCATGCATGGATTAAAATATGAATGAAACCTAAGAATATTGGATGGATAGTACGATGAATTCATGAAGAACGTAGAATACACCCCCATATCCCCACTCATTCCTAGAATGAAATCACTTGAGCATTGCAGTCACCCATAAAGCTATCTTGGGTGAGACTGCGAAGTGCACTCTATGCGCTGTGTTTCCTTCTGGTTCACTAGGAGGGCCGATAGTTTTAGAGGGTTTTGTTGGAAACCTGTTGTATCTGAACTTGGGTCAAACTAAGAGAGTAGAAATAAAGAAACAACCCAACAAGAGGGATTCAACATTAGAATTAAATTGTGATGAGCATCACACACAATCTTCTCAATCATATATAAATGCATCCATGCCTTCTTCATGAAAAATAGGAGAGAATAATTTGATCATCTAAAATAATTTTAAAAGAGTACTACTATCAATATCAAAAGATAATTTGATAGGTCAACCTCAAATATCGCATACTTAAAACTCAAAGTTACAAGATACAATCAAGATCAAACCCGAAGCAATTGTTTGTGGAGTTTTATTCATGAAAGATGTTCTTCATTACAAAATATTTTTCAGCCATGTATGTGGCTGCAAATACTCCATTATCATATAAGAAAATATCTTATAAGAATACAAGAAAAACAATCAACAACTCAGCCTTGTGCCCAACTATGAGATTCAAGCAAAAAGCTATGACAAGTGGTGTAGAAGAATAGAAAGAATGGAGAAGATGAAATTTCTTTCTTTTGATCATAAGATTGATTGTGTATCCATGGTTGTACCTTTTTCTTCCTTTGATATTCTTCCCTGCCCCTCTGACAATACTGATTCTTGTAGCCTTTGATGAAGCCTCTCTTCTCTTTTTACGAAGAGATTTTCTAACTACTTGAGTAGTTAGGGTTTCTCCCTTCTAGAAATTCCCATACAAATTTCTTATTGAAACATTCCCTTTAATTAATTCCTCATTAATTCCTAATTAATTAATTGAAATCATTAATATACGTATATTGAAAATGGGTCCCTCTCTTTTTTTAATAAAAGTTTTAATTAAATTATTATTTTTTAAATTTAATTAATTTCCCTTTAAAAGAGGATGATTGTTTTTTAATTCTATGTAAATGATAATAAATTTTGTATCCATGGAAATAATTTCATATGTGATATTCATCTTCTTTTCTTTCCAACGATATAAAATGTTTCCAAATCCGTCACCCGGATCTCAAGATATGAGCTTGTGAAGTTGAGTTGTCACGTGTTCCCATTAAAAATGAAGTTGACTGATATTTTAATTTATGGGGAAATTCTAACATAATTTATCATTTTAAAACTATTTCATCATATTCTACTTCAAAATACCTTTCCAACGGTATACATTTTACACGATTCTGACACCCATAGCTCAAGTTATGGCCTCTGCAAGATCGTGGCTCAACCACCATTGATCAAAATTCATGGACAAATCTGGGCCCTTGGATTAAATTTCGTCCAACCATTAATATATTGCCATGTGTCTCCAATTAATTGTCTACCATGTGGCACCATTATTTGGTATCCATGAAGCACTAATCCTTGATCACCATGTGCCATGATCTTAATGGATGCCAAGAGTAATAATCTGATTGGTTATGAATTACATATTATAAAACATTATAATTTAAATATTATAAAAGGTTAATGTATAATGTTTTAAAGGAGGGGGGACGCAAGTGTAAGGAAAAAGGTAGAATGGGTAGTTAGGGGGAGGGGTGTAAATTTAGGTGGAGGAATAGGGGA
>JZKD02S2279521.1:368166-397037 GCA_000966675.3 Picea glauca
GGGGAGTGGGGAATGGTTGGGGAGTGAGTAAAATATGGGGGTGAGGTGATTTTGTCAGTGACGGACGTGAGGGGGATGAAGGGGAGAGGTGGGGAAGTTATGGCTAGTTCGACCGACTTCCATAACTCAAATAAAAACTAAGTATGGGATATGAGGGGTGAGGGAAGAGAGGATAATAACATATGACCACAAGAAATACCATGAATATTTTTTATGGGTTTTGAACCCAACACAAGAATATTTTCAAGGGTTTTGAACCTGAATTTTTTTTAATTTTTTTCCAAAAGATTAGCTTTATTCCACATGAAAGAGGCATCTTTTTCTGCTTTAAACTTTAAACCTGGATATCTTGAGCATACGAACTCGAATTTGCGATCTGAAAAATGCGTTATGAAGCTGAGGCTGGGGGATACACAAGGAAATTATAATAGTTCATAATTTTTTATCTTCTGATATCAATTTTGTTTTATTAATCCAAGAGGGGGAAAATAAAACTGACCAGATTTTGGTCAACATGACCAATATCCATTTGTCTTCTTTAGCTATTCCTTTAGACACGCCTCTTAGATATCCCATATTCCATATTGATACGGATTTATGAGAGAAACGAAATGAATAATTCATTGAATACCATAACACATAGATACAAAGAACAACAATATATATCCAATGAACAATAAATTCTATTGAATAAATAAAATAGGCTGAAACTGTAAAATTGCAGAACTAAAACAACGTGCTCAAATGGTGGTAGATATCTCTGAGAAGAGATGTGGTTGCTACGTGCATTCATATGAGAATAATGATTACAATGAATCTCCAAAGGAATTTTTAACATTACTTATGAATTCCAAAACACTAGACATCCAAAAACCTAACCCTAGGAGATGAAATACCAAAAGTTATGTGGGCCCCGATGGGTAGGTCGGTACCTCAACTTCCCAGGGTTGTAAATTTTGCATACGACCTCTATTGTAGGCATATGATAGCCTTTTGGAAATTTATTTTCGCGAACTACACATTATACCGTCAAAATCTAACTTCATCTACATTTTGACTATGGCAAGCCAAAAAAACACTGTTTAGGGCCCCAAAACGACCTTGGATGTACAAAAAGATGTATTGACATGAAAAATTCCAAAATAAGCTATTTGGATTAGGTAGGAGGCCCCAATATCCACCTGGAAGCTATGTAGGGCTTCAGACATCCCCAGAAGTGTGGAACCTGCAATTACAAAGAAGTACAAAAGAACGTGTTGAACTAAAAATTGTCAAGAGGAGCCAGTTGGAATAGGTGGGTGGCCACCAGTATCCATCTAGATCAGTCCTCCCCCCTTAGGAAGAAATGGTCTCCATTGCGTTGAGTGCCCCCATCAAGTGAGGAAAATTCTGCTGAATTCGGCCTCGGGTGAGGAAATTTCCTTGGTGTAGGAGATTCCTTGCCTTGAAAACCCGATAAAGTTGGATCCTCTGTTGGTGAGTTCCCTTGAACTGTGTGTCCACTATCTAATCAGTGGATGCATGTTCCATACAGTCAAGGTTGATCTCTATTGATGTCAAATGTTCTGCGATCTCTGAGGTGTCCAATAATGGTGGAAAATATGGTCAAAGGAGGTCCACATTGAACACTGGGTGCAATCCAAGGAAGGGTGGAGTGTTGAGTTCAAAATCATTGTTACCCACAACCTTGGTGATAGTGTAAGGCCCATAGAAAAGTGGGAGGAGCTTCTGATGGGGCCCTGTAAGGTGTTATTTCTGAAAATGGCGTGGTATCCAGTGTTGATCATGGCATTGCTTATACTTAGCATTGGATTTCTGCAAAAGCTCATGGACCTATTGGCGAATGTGTTGAATCCACTCAATGAATCTAGTGGCCTTGTCGGCCTCAGAATGAACATGGGAAGATTCTTCCTGTGTGGTTGCAAGAGGTAGTGCAACATCAATGGGACCCAAGGGTTGGAATCTCAACCCCACCTGAAATGGGCTATGAGCAGTGGAGCTATGGAGAGCCCTTTTGTAGCTGTGTTGAACATAGGGAAGAATCTCATCCCATGTACGCATATTCTTAGAGTTGTATATGCGCAGGATGTGCACAACCATCTAATTGATGACCTATGTCTAGACATTAGTTTGGGGGTGGAAAGTAGTGGATTTAGTGAGCTTGGTTTCCAATAGTGACCAGAGAATCTACCAAAATGTGTTGAGGAACTTTCTATCTTGATCTGAGGTGATGGTCTATGGTATCCAAAAATGGACCCACACCCATTCGAAGAAGAGATTTGCAGTATCTGTCACTATCATTCTCTTCTTGTAGGATTTGATAATGACCATCTTTGAAAATCGATCAAGCACCACAAATTCACAATCATTTTCATTCTTTGTGGACGAAAGTCCAGACATGTAATCCATCGAGATGGATTCCCAAGGCCTCTCGGGAGTAGGAAGATGGGTGTATAAGCCTTTCTTCTTGATGGATGGCTTGGCAATGGAACATGTAGTGTAAGATGTGATATACTTGTTGATGTCTTGCCAAAGTCTTGGCCAATAAAAATGTTTCTATAGAATGGCCATAGTTTTCTCCATGCCAAAATATCCTACCATTTGATTGTAGTGAGCCTCCCAAATAATATTTTCACGCTTTCTAGTGGGAACACAGAGGTGGCCTAGATGGAATAACAGTCCATCCTGGATGTGAAAATTGGTGACATTCTCTCTTTTGCCCAAGAGATGATATGTGGTGTTGAAGTTAGGGTCACGATGATAAAGTTGGGGCCACTTATATGCCTAATGCCCACAGGAATGGACCACTATGGTGAGGGAAACAACGGGAGGGCAACTGAGGTAGTCAGCGACACGATTTGTGCTCCATGTTTTATACTTGATGTTGAGATGGAATTGTTGTACGTATGTGGACCACTTTTGATGGCGATCGTTCTGCAACTTCCCCTGTGTCTGTATGAACTGCAAAGGCTTGTGATCAATGTGGATGATTGTATCCTTTCCCAGAATGTAATGTTTCCATTGGCAACAGGATTTCACAATGGAATACATTTCTTTTTCATAAGTGGGGTATTTCCAGACAGTATCTGAGAGTGTAATTACTATGGTATGCTATTGGATGACCATGTTGAGTGAGAACTGTTCCTACAACATATTCATAGGCATCGGTCTCAATATCAAATGATTGTTGCATATCAGGTAAGGAGAGTATTGGAGCTGAGCACAAGCGATGCTTCAGATCATCAAATGCTTGTTTTTGTTCATTCCCCCATGTGAAATTTTTCTTGCCACCACCCTTGGTTACTTGGATGAGGGCCCATGCAATATGGGAGAATCCCAATACGAACCTTTGGTAGAAGTTGGAAAGTGCCAAGAATCTTCGAAGCTTGGTTAATGTGTTCGGGGATGGACAACCATGAATGAATTGGATCTTAGATAGATCCACATGTACCCCATGCTCATCAACAATGTAGCCCAAGTATTGGACCCTATTCATGCCAAAAGAGAATTTTTCCAAGTTGGCATATAGTTTGTGTTGTCCCAGAGTGCCCGAAACCTACTGAATATGTTGCATTTTCTCCTCCCAAGTTCTACTAAAGATGAGGATTTCATCCAGATATACCACCACAAAAGAGTTGGTGAAGGGTCTCAATACATCATCCATCAATATCATGAAATTTGTTGACGCATTTGTTAAGCCAAAGGGCATGACTGACCATTCGAAGAGACCTTCTTTAGATTTGAAATATGTCTTCTATATATCAATTGTTTCGATGGGAACCTGGTGGTAGTAAGAATCTAGGTCAATCTTGCTAAAGAACTTTTCCCCCTTGAGTTGGTCAAGAAGGTCATCAATTTTGGGAATGGGGTACTTGTTCCTGAATGTGATTTTTTAATGCTCTGTAATCAATGTAGATCCTCCATGTCTCATGTTTCTTATGCACCAGCACAATTGAGCTTCCGAGAGGGGAGGAGTTTCGCCAAATGTGCCCCTTTTGAAGAAAATATTGAATCTAGTACTTGATTTCATCATTTTCCATCAACGAGTGACGATAGACTGGTTCAGTAGGCAGCGATGCACCGAGGGTTAGATCAATTGTATGCTTGACTTGGCAGTGCATTGGTACCCCAGTGGGTGAGGAGAAGATGTCTATGTACTCTTCCACGATCCTATCCACTTTCTTCTACTGCAAAGAGAGGCTTTGTGTAGAGGTAACAGATGTGGCGGCGACCTTCTTCTTACTGTGAGCACAGATCACAAAGAAGATGAAATTCTCGGTCAATGAAATCACCTTACTTCATTGCTTATCATATATTAAATAAATAACGGTAGGCGCCACTACCTCTGGTATCCAGTAAAATTGTCTACCCAAATTAATAATAACACTGCAGGGTATAGACTCATACACATCATGTCGCTTCCAAAAATATGGTTGGCCTAAAAGAAAATCACAAACTTCAAGGGGAGAAATATCACACAATACGTCATCTTTGAAGGGCTTGATGCTATAGGAAAAATGACATTGTTGTTTGATGCAAAGATCTCGTCTTTTGGGAAGCTAGTCGATGGTCTAGGGTTGTGGGTGTGGTGTTATTGACAGGTCTAGTCTCTTGATGACCTCTGCTAAATTTAGGTTCTTCTGACTGCCGCTATCAACAATGAAATGCAGTGGAGTCTCGTTTACCCACATCTTTGAGTGAAAGAAGTGTTCCCCTTCCTCTGGTTCTTCTGGTTGAATTGGATGGACTTTGGTGGTAGTGACAGTGCCATTGGGTTCAACATCGATGATCCGCTTCCCACTTTCTAGATTTTATTCTGAGTCAGAATCTGCCTCTGACTCAGAGGCTTTCATCTTGACCACTAGTGATTTCTTGGAGTGACATTTCTTGGTGTTGTCCCAAGGGATTTTATGGTATTCACACCACTTTATTGTGTTCTTCTTAAAGTTCTCGTTACCCTTCTTGGGTTACGACTTAGACTGGTTTTCCAGAGAGAGACCATATTTTCTCTGTCCCTTTTTTGGTGGGTTGGGACCGCATTTTCCCTGCTTCAGTTGTGAGGAATTTGCAGATCCAAACTGTCGCCTCTTTTTCTTAAATTTCTACTCAATCTTGATAGCATATCTATAAGCCACACCTAATTATGCGATGTCCAGAAAATCCATTTTTGTTTGAATGTATCTGTCCAAAAAACCATGGTATTTGATCACTATATGTCATTCACAATATTTGATAACCAATTTGGTGCACAGAGTATGGAAAATATTGTTTAAATCTTGTACTGTATGGTCCCTTTCTTAATGCAGTCTAGTTCATCTTGTATACTAGTCCTTGTAGCTTCCAACAGGGTAGTATTGTTCTTTAATGGAATCCCTGAAGGAATCCCAGGTGGGGGAGACCACAAATATTACATATTCCTTTGTGGCCCTTTTCTCAGAGTATGTATCCCACCAGTCCTTAACAAGGGGGATGACCTTGAGGAGAGAAAAAGTAATCTTTTCCCTATCGGAAAAATTGTGGACCGAAAAAATACCCTTTGAGCAGATTCAACCATTTATCTACAACATCCACATCTATCAGTCCTTCAAATAATGGAATATCAAAATTTACTTGTACCTTGAAGGGGGTTGCATGGTTGCTTGATGAATATTCATCTCCTATGGGTATCCACTGAAGGATCTATACAAAGTTGTCCATCATCGCATTCCTTTGTCACACAAGAGCTTCCTCGAGCAAAATTTTAAAAGGATCTCCTAGTCCATCATATTTATTTTTGTTCCCCATGAGTTGTAGTCAGTTTTGGTGTGACCGATCTTTCAAAGGCTCGACTAGTTCGAGTCCCAGCTTCTTATACCCAGATCTTATTGGGGACATGCACAAAGAAACAAAATGAAGATAAAACCACTCTGATACCACTGATCTGAATTTATGAGAGGAATGAAATGAATAATAGATTGAATACCATAGCACAAAGATACAAAGAACAACAACAAATATCTAGTGAACAATAAATTCTATTGAATAAATAAAATATGCTAATACTGTAAAACTGCAGAACTGAAACAACATGCTCAAATGGTGGTAGCTATCTCTGAAAAGATATGTGGTTGTTATTCTCATCTATCTGAGAAGAATTATTACAATGAGGATCCAGAGGCATTTTTAACATTAATCATGAATTCCAAAACCCTAGACATCCAAAAACCTAACACTAGGAGATGAAACGCCAAAATTTATGTGGGCCTCGATGGGTAAGTTGGTGCCTCAACTTCTTGGGGTCATAAATTTTGCATACGATCTTCGTTTTAGGCACGTGATATCCCTTTGGAAAGGTGTTTCTTATAAATACACATTATTTCATGAAAACTCTAACTTTGTGAATAGTTTGACTATGCCAAGACAAAAAAACATTGTTTAGGGCCTCGAAACAGCCCTGGAAGTAAAGAAACATGTACTGACATGACAAATTCCAAAATAAGCCAGTTGGATTAAGTGGGAGACCACCAATATCCACCTGAAAGATGTGTAGGTCCTTATACATCCCTAGAAGTGTGGAACCCACAATTACAAATAAGTACAGAAGAATGTGTTGAATGAACAATTGTCAAGAGGAGGCAATTGGAATAGTTGGGTGGCCACCAATATCTACCTAGATCACATATCCATCATATGAGAAATAAATTCAATTTTAGTGACTACTCAAACCTTTAACTCAAGATATTTTAGTGAAGGTCATACCATGTCTCTCTTGATTTTTATAACACATCTGACCCCTAAGTACCTTTTTAAGGAATGGATCATAAATGTTTCCTCAGTTCTGCAGCTTCTTGAATCCCTTGGATAAGAGCACCATTTTCTTTTGTTCTCTGAGAGCTTTCCAATGACTATAAACTTGTCCAAAACTGATTTCTGGTTCAAGAGTTATGGCCTTCCTAAGTTTTTGGGGTCTCATTGGCCAATGGCCACCACCTTCTCCACATGGCATCCACGTCACTTCGCTTTCCTCATACCATCCAACATGGCATTGTCGTGGCCTCGATCCTCATCCTTTGTAAATGACATGGTCGTGGAAGAAGGGTTTACAGGGGAAAGTATTTGTTGATTCGTCGTGATATTATTCACTTTCCCAACCCCAATGCTTCTTGTTTTTCCCTTTTTCCTTACCGTGTGATCGATGTTGGAACCTAGTATTATCGACTTCATCCTTTTCATGCTCTATTGTACAACACTAAATCTTCCTAGAGACTCGAAGTTCGAGAGCCTCTCTCTCTACTCTAGAATCTATGGTGGAGTTCTGTCCACCTTTGAATATAACGGTTAAGATTTACCTACACTTAAAACATCACTTGGACTTGAATAGAGAGGTGGGGTCCCACACTTAATTTGTTTCCAATCCCATGATAAAACGTGGAGCTATCCAGACACACCACATCACCATGATGCACGTGGGACCATCCTATCAGAGCTTGCCACTACAACTAGGAAACTTAAGTGCTTCAGCACTTCGACACTTGGATGCTTCAACAAATTTTCCCTATTTGCAAATCCTCCGGAGTCCCGAACCCTGGATTCCTACCACACGGCTCCGACATTCGACCCTTTTGGAGCTTGCATATTATCCCTCTAAACACCAATATTTTTGAAGTCCCGAACTCTCAGATTCCTACCACATGGCTCTGAACTTCGACCTTTTTGGAGCTTGTGTCTTAGCACTCCAAACTCCCGTAGTTCTGGAGTCTCAAACTCCTAGAGCGGGTCCCTCTTGTGTATGGAGAGTTCTACATGAGTGTCCCTACTACCATCTGCCACCTCGCAGATATGTGGCGATGACACCACCTTGAAACGTGGCACCCATCTCTCTGACCTTATACCATATAAGATGAGTCAGTAAGACATGTGTCTTAGCCATGAGATGACACGCGTCGAATATGTCATATTGTCAGACTCCACCATGTACTTTGGCCACATCATCTGCTGACATCACTCTGGCCTTCAGCCTTTGAGGAAGCTCCACACATTGCATCATGAATCACGCGAAGTGGAATTTAGCCGAAGAGCCGAATAATGATCGAATGACCCATAATCTTCCCTGGTTTGATCCAACAACTGATGGGGATTCGTGGCTCCGTGCTCTCGTAATCCATGCAATCCTAAGTATTTAGTCACGGGGGTAACCGACTAGGAGGATCATAAGGCATAATGACTACTTTTTTTCGGTCATCTCTTCCCTTACTCAATCCTTCCTCCAACACTTTATATAATGGTCAAGAAGTATCCTGAAGGATCCTTAGATCCACAACTCCCGTTACTTTGCGATTTCGGTGTTTGGGGAATCCAATCATTTAAAACCCTTTTTCTCCCATGGTCAACATCGTACTAAACACAACGTAGATCCAACGATCATGGGAGATCCTAAATAGCCTCAGATCTATGGATCACGTTACTTCACAACTGAGAAGTGGATTGGGGTTTAAAAAGGGGATGAATCCCATGATAACGAGTAAATGACCGCCAATTGTGGGTCAATTGTCAAGTTACCGATCTGAAAAGTCACCTTTAGCACATTTAAGACGTTGCAATGTTCATTCACCCCGACGCTCTTGACTCCCGGAGTCCTGAATAACTTAGCTCCTTTTTTAGTGTACCAAAGGGTTCCATGGTCCTGGTCCTATGGAACTTTGTCAAGTTGTAGAGGCTACAATCATAACTCTTAGCCAATATTTTGCTAAGGCCGTGGGAAGGAGCCCATGGTCTCTTGGACAATTGGTTTGAAGGAAGTTCCTTCCATTCACATAACTCAAGTTCTATAACAAGGAAAGTTATTTTGGAGGGATCAACAAGACTGTAGTAGTCCCATGGATTCTATCCCGAATCTAGAACTGCGAAGTTGATCCTTGGGAAAATACCTTGAAGATTTTCCAACCAACGCAATGGCCAAAATGTATCATCTTACAACCATTCAAATGAAACAATTTACAGAAGAACAATAAGCATTATTACCATCAATTTCAAGTGAGGCACATTTTGACACAATATCATACCATCACCAACCTATATCTAGGAGGTACATGTATATCACAAATAAAAGCATTTAAATCATGGATTTCAATTCATGTGCACAGGGTATATGAAATAATTATCTATTACAAGTTGTCACCAACCAAGTGACTATGGGTGTTCGCCTCTCCACCCAACCATAGGCTCATAGGCATTCACTCTTAGCACTCTAGCCACCCCCATTCCAAGCCATGATATCACTAGGGAAACTTATGAAAATTTCTCAGAGATCCTCTCTCTATCACAGCCTCTGCAAGGTTTATCAAGTGGTTTCTGAGCAACAATCTCACGACCTTCTTCTCAAGTCATGTTTTCCAGATTCTCTTTCCAAACTCAAAAATGGTATTGGGGAGGTTACTCTACTCCACCTCTCTGGAAGTAGTAGAATTATCCCTTCTTCCCCACTAAGCTCAGGGTGTCCATGGGTTTTATCAGATTCCTTTTCAGATGGATTTCCTCTGTGCAAGAGACTCCCTTCAAAGCTACATTGTCCCTTGACGCCCTCTCCTTCCAGCATCAGTTTATTTCCAGCCAACACCAAGTCTGCGACCCTATTTTTCTATAGTATGGGTTTCGGGTCTTCTATGCTCCAGTTCAGAACTCTTCCATGAGTTCTCTGACCTTTCTATTGCATGTTCTAGTGCATTGATTTTAGTGATTCTCTTCCTTCAATACTGAATTCCTCCTTCGGTTCTCTCCAGTAACTAGAAAAACTTAATCCTTCAGTTCTTCTTCTGAGCTAGAGAGCCTCACGCGTTGTTCCTCTTTCTGAATTGTATCTCATTTCTTCTCTTGCACAACCTACCTTTTTCCCCAAGGAGGTTTTGGACATGTCTTGGTCCTTCTATCAAAAGGAACTCGGGTCAATCTAGGCATGTAGGAAACTGTGTTCTTTGGTACTTCGGGCTAACTGTTTTTTGTCTCCTCTGCCAGACCCTCCATGCTTCCATTCATTGGGGTAGTTGATTGTTCAACCACCAGTCCTTCTTTTATTAACTGATTTTTTCTTTGGGATCAAGATGAGGCTTATTATTTCATCAAGGAAAATTTTGGTCATTTGACATAATGAACCCTCTCTACAGTTTCGTTACACTTTCCTCTACTGATATCATGGCTAGTACTTCAAGGATTCACCCCCATATTCATATTTTGGAAATATAAACAATACTACATTTACATTGTTCACATGCCATAGCATGGTAATCATAAGTACTTATTAATTACAAGCTGGGGGGAACATGGGTATTACAATCCCCTCCCCCTTCAAAGGAATATCGTCCTTAGTGCTCTTTCTCAGTAACACATGTCATGCCTTTGTCATTCAACTGCTTCAAAAATATTGATCCTCTTTCTTAGTCAGGTCCTTTCGAGGCCCTTGGCCTTCGTCACCTACCTTCAATAATTTTGGACAACAAGCATATTAATCACAATTTCATGCGAAAACATCTTACTGTTGTTCAGAATTCATGAGGAAAAATTCATAATACAGCATAATACTTATCTATGCAATTCATGGATCTGTATCCATATGGTTGTCTTGTTATCTTAGCTCATTGTTTTTCCTTGACATACCCATTGTGTGAATGATCCAAATCAATAGTTTATAAGAATTATCAAAGTTTCCTCTTTCTTACGGTCACTCACCCTCCAGGCCCAATATCAGGCATCCCCTTCTCTTCTATATAGTCCCTCGGGAAATCCATCTTGACTTTCCAAGGCTTTCTCGCACAGGAAGAGTTATACATACTTCATTGAGCCTTATAGTCGAGGAATACCTCATACTTTCTCTGTTGAGGCATCCCTCTAGCTTGTGTTTCCACAACAAAACATATTCAAGGGAGATCATGGCTTACCATAGGGTTCACATGTCTCAACGGTAACATTTTTCATGCTTTCCATCTTTGGAAGACTTCATATGTGCTCCCTAGATAGATATTTTTGTCTCACCTATATCAGAGGTATACAAAAATTATGAGATATTATCCTTAATTTCAAATTTAGAATTTTCTTACAAAACTTTCACCCACATATTTCCAATTTCCACATTTATTTTCAGATATGTTCTGCACATGAATCAAATTCACTAGTATGGGACTTTCCTTCCCATATCAGTTTGGCTCAGTAGAAAATTGGTCTTCCTTATGGACTTACAATACTTCCATATTCAATACCCTTTCTTCCATTCCTTGCAGTTTGGCTCAGCAAGCAATTGGTCTTCCTTATGGGCTTACAATACTACCATATGTTATAACCCTAATTTACACCATACATGTGTACCTGACATCAGGCCATCTTAGATCCATTCTTTGCCAAACCACTATTGAACAACTCTTTAAAAAACCTCGTTTATAAGGTCTCGCATGCCCTACTCCATTACTGCATGCGTGGACACGCTAGCTGACCTCAAACAACCCGCGTGGACCGACAAAAGCACGAAAAAAGGAAAGTTGTCGATGGAACACACAGCTTTGCGTGAGTTAACTGAAACTCCTGGCCATGCATGGCCGAGGGTTCATCCAAATACCTAGCTTCTTCTAGCCTATAAAAGAAGGGTTAGGGGTCCTATTTGGAAAAGGAGAAAAAGAGTAAAGAAACTCTGCCCAATTGCACATTCCCATTGTCCCAACCCTTTAGCCATCCTTGTGCAAAGAGAGATACAAAGAAAAGAAGTTGGAGGACATTTGAAGAGGAGCCTAGGATCAGGATTCGTGGAGCAATGGCCAGTCTCGACATTGTAAGTTGATTCATTAAAGTTAATAATAAAGAAATGATTTTCCCATCCCACTATATGAGTTCTTCATAGTTCAGTAAATATATGTTTGAATCTCTAACCCATTAGTTTGTAGGTAAAATGCATGTGTAGTTTGTTGCTTTTTTTGTATGCAGGTCATCTTTGGGAGGAGAGCTACCAATAAGTGGTCAAGCGTGAAGAATGATCGACATCGACCATCCGGAACAAGGTATGTTGGTCTAACCATGTATTCACTGAAAAGAAATGGGGATTAGGTCTGGGGACGAAGGTAGAAAGTAGGTTTCTTTTGGTCATATCTGCATTCATAATATAACCCTATTTTCTAGTCTGTAGGGGGATTTCCCACCACAACACCATATCCAAGACCCCTTTCTTCCTGCAATTTCAACATTCCTTGGCCAAACAAATTGTTAGTTTTTATGCATTTTATATTTTCAAAACTATGCATAATAACAATCCAAGTCATTTTCATCTATTCAAGGGTATAAATAAAAAGGAAATATCATTATTTACATATGCGTGCCAATATTCATGGCCACATTCATACCCAATGCACCCTTGCATTGATTTCTAGTTTTCCACACTTTATGACAAGCACTTTGCCATGGTGTCTTGGATCTCAACCAACCTTTTCACCATATGGCTTATTCATTCTCGTTCATTATTTGAACATGACTGTGCTTCTTGCTATAGGATGCTCATGATCCCAAATCAACACATATGAAACTAACAGTTTCTCTTGAATGCACCCAAGCATTCTTCCTTCATTAGTAACCAAGCTGCCATCACTCATGCCCACCCAAATTTTATTTTCTTTAACAACTACACAATTCAAATGGAGTATTGGAAGGTCCTCCTTCCTTAATGGAAAATCCATTATCTACCCTCTTATGCAAACATGCATTTCCTCAATGCATTCCATGCAATGTGCTAGCTATGAGCACCTTTATTCCCAATCTCCCTAGGTTGGTCATTGTACCCATGTTACTCCTTACTCATGTATTTTAATGCAAGGATTATAACTCATCCTTGAATGATAGAGACTTCCTCTCTCTATTATTCATTTTATTCTTTTCTAAATCTTACCCTACTTGGGTAGCAATGGCATACAAAAACCACTCAAAATTATTTGCATATTAGTAAGAAATTAAAATCTTAAGAGGGGATTCTTACCAAATCCCTCCATACCTCATGCCACATAGGCATGGACATTTTAATACCTATTCTGACTTCTAGCATCCCTTTTCTGATTTTTACCTCATCAGTAGTGCTCTAGGGGGATCCCAAAGTCCCTTAAAAAATCTTTTAACAACGACCTTCTCATAGTCATCCTCTGCTTGAGGTTGTCCATCATTGGAAACTGTCTTTCTCAACAACTCCAATTTCTTTCTACACATGAAATACATCACAAATATATTAGTCGTCATGTAAAATAAAAATGCTTGTATCATAACATTCAAATCAATAAAACATTTTCAGATATGTCCTAGCATATCTTTATGCACTTCATCACATTATCCTTAATGTTTTCATGAGTGCAACACAAACAATTCTCAATTTTTTTTACAATCATACAACCATCATCACTATGACGTCAAAACATTTACTTTCATTAGTAAATAAATCTCTCGTACCAGAGAAATACAATAAACAACAAGGAAGGGGTCAATGAACTCTTCCCTTGTCCAAATCCTTCTACACAGTCGTGGACTTTCCGTCCAACTGAGTTATTTTCCAAGGCCTCACATCCTTTACTTATCAGGGCTTAACCAAGCCTATTCATTCAAACTTACTAATTTATTTATTTTCCTTTTTACATCTATACTTGTTTCCACAACTACTCTTCTAAGGCTTATAACTCTGTTAAACAATTCATAGTTTCTAGGGTGAGAAAAGTATTCCCCCTTTTCCCTTATTTTCTCTTGTAATCTAATCCTTGTTGGGATCTTCCTACTATTTTCCTTGATCAGCCTTGGTTAGGCTCACCCTAACCTAGTGGATACATCAACATTCTCCAATAGAAAAAAAATTGTTCATAATGCATCATGAACTTGTGCATTTTGCACATTACCATTCACTTATCATAATTTTCAACATACTTTTTTTAGTCTTCCATTCATGCATGATGTTTTTTTTTTTAAATGTAATACAAGATTCTTATATATATATATATATATATATATATATGCTTGCAGCCCACTGCTCAATTCTCAACATTCATTAAGGTTGTGACTTTGTTCTCCTAACAGAGTTGTTACACAGTTCCTTCATAGGGAACTCCTTCAGCATGCAACTTCCTTATTGCATATCCATCACTATCTTTGATGGCCTCAACCTTGAGTTATATCCATCTATTTACCAAATATTCCATAATGAATATAAACATGCATATTTGTTATGCGTCCAGATTATTTATCCACACATGTTCCTTGTTTTGTTAACTTACATCCATGATTCACTTAACCACATGCATAATCATAAGCCTATGTGTATCTACCATAGGTATATTTTACAACTCACATACATCTTTTCATTAAAATCATTTAACTCGTGATTGCTCACAATTGTTCTCATGTGATCCTCAAAGGCATAGTCATGTTGTCTTTTATCATGACAACAAAGCATCCTTGCTCATTTAGTCTTTCATCTATTTATACTATACTTTCTTGAGGAAATGGAACACATTACCCTCACGATATAATAAAAAATAGAACTTTCATGAATCTTCAGAATGGAGTCATCCATGCATCCATGGTATTCATTTAATCTTGGAAAGTGAAATTCTTGCCTCACATTTCACTCATCCAAGAAGTCACATCGTGCCTTTCGTATACATATATGCTTACATCATACATGTGCATCAATTTCACATTTAATACCATTCATATATATATTTGGTCTTAATATCAGTCTTCATATCAAGAAACCTCACAGTGCATTAAATCCATGCACTCAAGCATATACAAACATAGCCAAATATTCATAATGCAAGCTCATTGCTTGCACCTTTTCCATGTCATTCATACACATGGACATATCAAACTTCCAGATCATCCTCCCAAGGATATTTCTACCATTCTTATGACAAGTCTCATAGAGATACTCAACATTGATTTTCCCTCTCTATTGAGGGTTTGAAGTCATTCACATGATATCCACATTAAAAGTTTAACAGACATAATCATAACTATGTCCCCCTTTCCATACGAAACCAACCAACAAGGAGGCATTTTTTTTCTTCAACTACTATAAAGTTATTCAACAATCCAAAAATACCATATGGGCAATTGCAATAATTCTCAAGGAAACAAGACAGCTGATCAAGCTTCTTTTTTTTCATTCCTCAAACCAATTTTGGTTAACATACCTTTTATCGAGGAAATCCTGTTTTATATTCCCTCTCACTACTACTTCAACATATCAATCCATACCTTATATGGATACCATCCACCTATGGATGTCAACCTGACCCATTGGTCATCTAGAAGTGTCCCAACACTACCTTTACCACATTCAAGAACATCATTTCATTAATATTTCTATTCAACAATAGCCAGGGACGGAGGTCACTCTCCTCCTCCCACAAGAATTCTGGTAGATTAGTTTTCTATCCACCAAGCAAGGGAGGATTCAGTGATTTCTCACTCAATCACTCCATATTTTGTAGCTTCGTTTATCATATTTATTAGAAAAATGCTTCCCAACAATTCCTATACTTAGAAACAAATTTGTTTCTCAGTTCCCTTCTAAACCAGAGAGTTTCACATGCTATCCCTTTTCAGAAAATGGTCACCAGACCTATTCCTCTTGCATAGACACGCCCTTAAGTTAAAATGGATACACACACCCCTAGCAAAACCATGAGATTTTGAACTTTCTCATGTCATTTCACTTATTCCATGAGGTTCATTCTCAGTCCACGTGACTTATTTTATTTTACAAAGAGTGATTACCTTAGTAGGGAGTTTTTCAGTTATGAAAGTTCAAGTAGGTTGATATCACATACTTCCATAAGGCCGATAGACATGGAGGATTGTACTCACAATGCCAAATATTTCATTTAATCAACACTTTTAATTAGCATAGGATTCATTAAGCCCACTTTTAGGAAATCCTTTCCGTCTATTCAATCCATTTTCCTTTTGGATTTGAGTATTCCTTAAAATAGGTTTATGCCACTTGCATCCAAATTTTATTATTAATTCCCTTCGGCATAATCCCACTTTTGTAGGACTGACTATCATTTCCCAAAAGAAATTATAGGCTTATTCTACCACAGTCTAGAATTATTCAATCTCATTGGGTAAAATCCAAATTGAATTTTAATCTACATCCTTCTCCTTAAGGAACTTATGAAGATAATTTCCATACGACAGTAATATTATCAATAGGCTCATCTTAGCCTTGATAAAATAGTCTTATGACTATTCTCTAGCCCATCCAGGCCTATGTCTAAATTATTCTCTGTTACATAGGGTACGACAGAGTGCCCTCTCCCTTAAATTTTTCTAAGAAAGAAAAATCACTTGACTCTTTCATGAGCCCAAGCATGCCAAGTGTTTTTTCCCGCTTTGATACCACTCTATAACACACCCATCCTCTAAGTACATTTTTAAGGGATGGGGTATAAATGTTTCCTCAGTTTCACAGCTTCTTGAGTCCCTCGGATAAGATCACCATTTCCTTTGGTTCTCCGAGAGCTTTACAATGACTATAAACTCGTCCAAAACTAAGTTCTAGTTCGAGAGTTATGGCCTTCCAAAGTTTTCAGGGTGTCATTGGCCAATGGAAACCACCTTCACCACATGGAATCCACATGGCTTCACTTTCCTCGTACAATCCAACATGGAACTTTCATGGCCCCGATCGCCATCCTTTGGAAATGATGTTGTCGTGGAAGAATGGTTTACAAGGGAAAATCTTTGTTGATTTGTTGCAGGCTTATTCACTTCCCCAAACTCGATGTTTCTTATTTTTCCCTTTTTCCTTACCATGCGACCAACGCTGAAACCTAGTCCTCTGGAATTCGGCCTTTCCATGCTCTGTTTTATAACACTAAATATTCCTGAAGACTCGAAGTCCCAGAGCCTCTCTCTCTACTCCAAAATCTATGGTGGAGTTCTATCCACCCTTGAATCTAACGGTTAATATTTACCTTCACTTAACACATCTCTTGGACTCGAATAGAGATGTGGGATCCCACACCTAATTTATTTCTAATCCCATGATAACACGTGGATCTATCTAGACATGCCACATCACCATGATGCACATGGGCCTGTCCTACCAGAGCTTGACACTACAACCAGGAAAAATTTGGTGCTTCGACACTTCGATGCTTCAACCAATTTTATTTGTTTGAAAATCTTCCAGAGTCCCAAGCCTCGAATTCCTACCACGTGGCTCCATCCTTTGACCCTTTTGGAGCTTGCGTCTTAGCACTCCAAACACCCAGAGTTCCGAAGTCCCTAACTCCCAAAGTCATACCACATGGCTCTGACCTTCGACCCTTTTGGAGCTTGCATATTATCACTCCAAACACCCAGAGTTGCAAAGTCCCAAACTCCTGGAACGGGCCCCTCTTGCATATGGGGCATTATGCAAGAGTGTCCCAAATACCATCTTCCACCTGGAAGATACATGGAAATGATGCCACCTTAATACATGGAACTGATATCTACGACCTTATACCATATATAATGAGTCAGTAAGACACGTGGATTATACACAAGATGACACATGTCATCTCTGTCATATGTTTAGAATTCACCGTGTACTTTGGCCACATTGTTTGATGAAGTCAATCTAGCCTTCGAGGAAACTCTACACCTTGCATCCTGAATCACCTAAAGTGGGGTTTATTTAGAGAGCCAAATAATGATTGGAAGACACATAATATTCCCTGGTTTGATTCAACAACTTATGTGGATTCATGGCTCCATGCTCTCGTGATCCATGAAATCCTAAGTCTTTAGTCTTGGGGGTAACCGG
Source organism: Picea glauca (assembly GCA_000966675.3). NCBI lineage: Eukaryota > Viridiplantae > Streptophyta > Pinopsida > Pinales > Pinaceae > Picea > Picea glauca. Next base: position 385,967 of record JZKD02S2279521.1, read on the forward strand.
TTGGGAGGATCATAAGGCAGAATGACTGCTTGTTGTCGGTCATATCTTCCCTTACTTTATCCTTACACTAACACTACATATAACTGTCAAGAAGGATCCTGAAGGATCCTTAGATCCATGACTCATGTTACTTCGTGAGTTTGACATTCCAGAATTCCAACCATTTAACACCCTTTTCCTCCCGAATGGGTCAATGTTGGATTGACCATGACATATCCAAAGGTTAGTGGAGATCCTGAATATCCTAATATCTAAAACTCGTGTTGCGTCACTACCCAGAAGTGGATCAGGGTTTAACAAGGGGATGTATCCCACGATAATGGATAAATGACCACCGAATGTCTATCAACCATCAAGTTACTGGTCCAACAACTCACCTTTGATTCATTTAGGATGTTGCAATGTTTATTCACCGCAGAGCTCTAGACTCTCGCAGTCCCGAATAACTTACCTCCTTTTTGAGTGTAGCGAAGGGTTTCATGGTCCTAGTTCTATGGAACTTTTTCAAGCTCTAGGGGCTACACTCATAATTCTTAGCCAAGATTTGGTTAGTTCCATGGTCTCTTGGATGACTGGTTTGAAGGAAGTGCCTTCCATTCACAGGACTCAAGTTCTATAACATGGAAAGGTATTTTTGAGGGATCAACATGAATGTAGTAGTCCCGTGGAGTTTTTCCCAACTCTAGAATTATGAAGTTGATCCTTGGGAAAATACCTTGAGGATTTTCCAACCAAGAAAACAGCCAAAACTTTTCAACTTACAACCATTCGAATGTATAATTTTACAGAAGAACAATAAGAATTATTACCATCAATTTCATGCAAGGCACATTTTGACACAATATTATACCATCACCAACCTATATCTAAGAGGTACATGTATATCACAAATACAAGCATTTAAATCATGCATTTCAATTCAAGTGCATAAGTTATATGAAATACTTATCTATTACAAGTTGCAGCCAACCAACTAACTTTGGGTGTTTTCCTTTCCACCCAACCATAGGCTCAGAGGATTCACTCTTAACACTCTGGCCACCCCCGTGCCAAGCCATGATATCACTAGGGAAAATTCAGAAAATTTCTCATAGATCCTCTCTCTGTCACAACCTCTGTGAGGTTTATCAGGTGCTCTCTCAGCATTAGGCTCGCGACCTTCTTCTCAGGTCATTTTTTGTGGTTTCTCTTTCCAAACTCAAGAATCATATTGGGGAGGTTACTCTCCTCCACCTGTCTGGAAGCAGCAGAAGTATCACTTCTTCCGCACTGATCTCAGGGCCTCCAGGAGGTATATCAGATGCCTTCCCCACTAGATTTCCTCTGTGCAAGAGAGTGCCTTCACAACTACATTTTCCGTAGATTCCCTCTCCTTCCAACACTAGTTTATTTCCATCCAACACCAAGTTCACGACCCTCTTTTTCTCCAGTCTGGGTTTTGGGTCTTCTATGCTCTAGTTCATAACTCTTCCATGAGTTCTTTGACCTTTCTATTGCATGTTCTAGTGCATTAATTTCAATGATTCTCTTCCTTAGAGAACAAATTCCTCCTCTGGTTGTCTCCAGTAACTAGAACAACTTAATCCCTTAGTTCTTCTTCTGAGCTGGAGAGACTTACACACTCTTCCTCTTTTTGAATGGTATCTCGTTTAATATCTTTCACGCCATCCCTTTTTCCCCAGGGAGGTTCTGGACCTCTCTTTCTCCTTCTTTCAAAAGGAACTCTGGTCAATCTAGGCCTACAAGAAACTGTGTTCTGTGGTACTTATGGTTGACAATTTTTTGTCTCCTTGGCCAGACCCTCCATGATTCCATTCATTTAGGTAGTTGATTGTTCAACCATTAGTCCTTATTTTATTAACTGTTTTTTTGTTCGGGATCAGCATGAGGCTTATTGTTTCAGCAAGGAAAATTTGGGTCATTTGAAATAATGAACCCTCTATATAGTTTCCTCACTCTTTCCTCTACTGATATCATGGTCATTACTTCAAGGCTTCACCCCCATAGTCACTTTTTGACAATCTAAACAATAATACATTTACATTGTTCACATGCCATATCATGGTAATCATAAGTAATGATTAATTACAAGCTGCGGGAAACAGGGGTATTACAATTTCCATTATTAATAGTTTCCTTCTCCAACCTCATGTGTTCCTCATCATTATGTTTACATTCTATTGCATTCTTTTGGTTTTAATTTATTTTATAAATCAATTCTTTCTATATATCTTAATATTATAATGGTTTTAATATGAAAATACTAACAAAGGAGTCACACCAAAGTAAACAAAGTGATACACTTCAACCTATCACTAATAATATGTTTTCCAACATCATAATATGTATTTTGAAATTGGTTTGCACTTTGTTATTGTTAAATTAATTCTACTTGATAAGTTGCACTATCTCGGTATTGAAATCAAGGAGACAAATCAATTTTATTGGTATTATTTATTGAATTGATTCAGTAAATCATTTTTCACTACATTACCATTGAAATTAATGCACTCTATTGTTTTGTGTAATGCCATTTTTGAAATCATTGACACTACTTGATTTCTCTAAATCATTTTTGATGTATCATCACTGAAATCAATGCACCCTATTGTTTTGTGTTATGTCATTGTTGAAATCACTGCAATTGTTTGATTAAATATCCTTTCATTTATGACTTGTATATCATCAATTTTATTTCATTTTCTTTATAGTACATTGTTCCCATTTAAAATGGCTCTCACTTGTTGAATCACTAGGACTTGGAATCTTTTCAGGCACCTAAAAGATCCTATATAGAATCTTCATATGGGGGCCTTTAAACTCAAGTTATAATCCATTATTTCAATTGATTTACTAAAATTGGTTTTCAATTCCCCTCTTGAAATGCTCCTTAAGGTAGACAAAATCGGTTAATGGAGAAACTAGTGAAGAAGCAATTGAATCTAGATTTTCCATAGATGATAACTTTGATAGAACCACCATTAAACTATGCAATTGTTTTTATCTGGAAGACTTGATAGGTTGGATAAATATATATTTAAACATAGATTTAATGTAAAGGGTTTGAATGAATCATTCACAAAGGGTGATATTAAGTTCTTGATGATATTTTCATGCGATCATCCTTACTTTATTAGTGCACTTTGTGATAATATTTGGAGACAAGTGTTTCTATATGAATCAAAATTGACAATTAGTGTATATGATTCTAGTGTGGGATTGGATTCCTTAAGGGGGGATGATTGGTTCTAAGGATTTAAATATTGGCCTCCCAAGGACGGCCAATATAATCATCATAATATAAACATTTATTATCTTCATCCCTCCCAAAATTTGTCTCCTAAATATGTCATCTTTAGTAGAAAAAAATGTGCTTTTGGGTGAGTCACATCTTCCCTCACATTTCACTCATCCAGGAAGTCACATCATGTCTTTAGTATACATATATGCTTACATCATACACGTGCATCACTTGCACATTTAATACCATTCATATATATTTGGTCTTAATATCAATCTTCATCTCAAGAAACCTCACAGTGCATTAAATCCATGCACTCAAGCATTTACAAACATATCCAAAAATTCATCATGCAAGCTCATTTCTTGCACCTTTTCCATGTCATTCATACACATGGACATATCAAACTTATAGATCCTTCTCCCAAGGATATTGCTTCCATTCTTATGACAAGTCTCATAGAGATACTCAACACTGAGTTTCCCTCTTTGTTGAGGGTTTGCAGTCATTCACATGATATCCACATGGAAATTTTCATAGACATAATCATAACTATGTCCCCCTTTCCATATGACAACAACCAACAAGGAGGAATTTTTTTTCCTCAACTACTATAAATTTATTCAACAATCCAAAAATACCATCTGGGGAATTCCAACAATTCTCAAGGAAACACGACATCTTATCAAGCTTCTTTTTTTTCATTCCTCAAACCAATTTTGGTTAACATACCTTTTATCAAGGAAATCCTTTTTTAGATTCCCTCTCACTAATACTTCAACATATCAAGCCATACCTTATATGGATACCATCCACCTATGGATGCCAACCTGACCCATTGGTCATCTAGAAGTGTCCCAACACTTCCTTTACCACATTCAGGAACATCATTTCATTAATATGTCTATTCAACAATAGCCAGGGATGGAGGTCACTCTCCTCCTCCCACAAGAATTCTGTTAGATTAGTTTTCTATCCACCAAGCAAGGGAGGATGCAATGATTTCTCACTCAATCACTCCATATTTTTTCAGCTTCGTTTATCATATTGATTAGAAAAATGATTCCCAACAATTCCTATACTCATAAACAAATTTGTTTCTCAGTTCCCTTCTTAACCACAGAGTTTCACATGCTATCCCTTTTCACAAAATGGTCACCGGACCTATTCCTCTTGCATAGACACCCCCTTAAGTTAATAGGGATACACAATACCCTAGAAAAACCATGAGATTTTGAACTTTCTCATGTCATTTCACTTATTCCATGAGGTTCATTCTCAGTCCACCTGACTTCTTTTATTTTACAAAGAGTGATTACCCTAGTAGGAATTTTTTCAGTTATGACAATTCAAGTAGGCTGATCTCACCTAATTCCATAAGGCCTATAGGCATGGAGGATTGTAATCACAATGCCAAATATTTCATTTAATCAATGCTTTTAATTAACATAGGATTCATTAAGCCCACTTTTAGGCAATTCCTGTCGCCTATTCAATCCACTTTCCTTTTGGACTTGAGTATTCCTTAAAACAAGTTTATGCCACTTGCATCCAAGTATTATTATTAATGCCCCTTGGCATAATGCCACTTTTGTAGGACTGACTATCATTTCACAAAAGAAATTATAGGCTTCTTCTACCACAGTCTAGCATTATTCAATCTTGTTGGGTAAAATCCAAATTGAATTTTAATCTACATCCTTCTCCTCAAGGAACTTATGCAGATAATTTCCATACGACAGTAATATTCTCAACAGGGTCATATTAGGCTTGATAAAATATTCTTATGAATTTTCTCTAGCCCATCCAGGCCTATGTCTAAATTATTCTCTGCTAGCTAGGGTAGGGCAAAGTTCCTTCTCCCTTAAATTTTTCTAAGAAAGAAAAATCACTTGACTCTTTCATGAGCCCAAGCATGCCAAGTATTTTTCCTCGCTCTGATACCACTTTGTAACACACCCAACCTCTAAGTACCTTTTTAAGGGATGGGGTATAAATTTTTCCTCATTTTTGTAGCTTCTTGAGTCCCTTGGATAAGATCACCATTTCCTTCTGTTCTCCGAGATCTTTCCAATGACTATAAACTCGTCCAAAACTAAGTTCTAGTTCGAGAGTTATGGCCTTCCAAAGTTTTCAGGGTGTCATTGGCCAATGGAAACTACCTTCGCCACATGGAATCCACATGGATTTTCTCTCCTCGTACAATACAACATGGAACTTTCATGGCCCCAATCATCATCCTTTGGAAATGAAGTGGCTGTGGAAGAAGGGTTTACAAGGGAAAATCTTTATTGATTTTTCGTAGGCTTATTCACTTCCCCAACCTCGATGTTTCTTATTTTTCCCTTTTTCGTTACCATGCGACCAACGCTGAAACCTAGTCCTCTGAAATTTGGCCTTTCCATGCTCTGTTGTATAGCACTAAATCTTCCTGGAGACCTGAAGTCCCAGAGCCTCTCTCTCTACTCCAAAATCTATGGTGGAGTTCTATCCACCCTTGAATCTAACGGTTAATATTTACCTGCACTTAACACATCACTTGGAATTGACTAGAGATGTGGGATCCCACACCTAATTCATGTCCAATCCCATGATAAAACGTGGAGCTATCTAGACATGCCACATCACCATGATGCACGTGGACCTGTCCTATCAGAACTTGACACTACAACCTGGGAAAATTTGGTGCTTCGACACTTTGGCACTTCAACCAATTTTATTTTTTTGAAAATCCTCCGGAGCCCCAAACCCCAAATTCCTACCACATGGCTCCAGCCTTCGACAATTTTGGAGCTTGCATCTTAGCACTCCAAACACCCAGAGTTCCAAAGTCTTGAACTCCCGAAGTCATACCACATGGCTCCAGCCTTCGACCCTTTTGGAGCTTACATATTATCACTCCAAACACCTAGAGTTCCAAAGTCCCAAACTCTTGGAACGGGTCTCTCTTGCATATGGGGCATTCTCCAAGAGTTTCCCTACTACCATCTTCCACCTGGCAGATACATGGCGATGACGCCACCTTGACTCAAGGAACCCATATCTACGACATTATACCATATATAATGAGTCAGTAATACACTTGGCTTAGCCATGAGATGACACACGTCATCTCTGTAATATGTTTAGAATTCACTGTGTACTTTGTCCACGTCATTTGCTGACATCAATACAGCCTCCGGGGAAACTCTACACCTTGCATCCTGAATCACCCGAAGTGGGGTTTATTGAAAGAGCCGAATAATGATTGGAAGACACATAATATTCCCTGGTTTGATTCAACGACTGATGAGGATTCATGGCTCCACACTCTCGCGATCCATGAAATCCTAAGTCTTTAGTCGTGGGGGTAACCGACTGGGAGGATCATAAGACAGAATGATCACTTGTTTTCGGTCATCTCTTCCCTTACATTAGCCTTACAATAACACTTGATCTAACGATCAAGAAGGTTCCTGAAGGATCCTTAGATCCACGACTCATGTTACTTCATGAGTTCGGCAATCGGGGATTCCAACCATTTAACACCCTTCTTCTCCCAGGGTGGTTAATGCTGGACTGACCATGACATATCCAAAGGTTAGGGGAGATCCTGAATATCCTAATATCTACAACTTGCATTACGTCACTACCCAGAAGTGGATCGGGGTTTAACAAGGGGATGAATCCCACGATAACGGGTAATCATTGCCAACTATCGATCAACCATCAAGTTACTAGTCCGACAGGTCACCTTCGATGCATTTAGGACGTTGCAATGTTTATTCACCACGGAGCTCTAGACTCTCAGAGTCCTGAATAAATTATCTCCTTTTTAAGTGTAGTGAAGGGTTCTGTGGTCCTAGTCCTATGGAACTTTGTCAAGATCCAGGATATATACTCATAACTCTTAGCCAAGATTTGGTTAAGTCCATGGTCTCTTGGACGACTGGTTTTAAGGAAGCGCCTTCCATTCATAGGAATCAATTTCTATAACATGGAAAGGTATTTTTGAGGGATCAACATGACTATAGTAGTCCCGTGGAGTTTTTCCCAACTCTAGAATTATGAAGCTGATCCTTGGGAAAATACCTTGAGTATTTTCCAACCAAGGCAGCGACCAAAACTTTTCATCTTACAACCATTCAAATGTAGAATTTTATAGAAGAACAATAAGAATTATTACCATCAATTTCATGCGAGGCACATTTTGACACAATATTATACCATCACCAACCTATATCTAGGAGGTACATGTATATCACAAATACAAGCATTTAAATCATGCATTTCAATTCAAGTGCATAAGGTATATGAAATACTTATCTATTACAAGTTGCATCCAACCAACTAACTATGTATGTTTTTCTTTCCACCCAAACATAGGCTTAGAGGCATTCACTCTTAGCACTCTGGCCACCCCCATGCCAAGCCATGATATCACTAGCGAAAATTCATCAAATTTCTCATAGATCCTCTCTTTGTCACAACCTCTGCGAGGTTTATTAGGTGCTCTCTCAGCATCAGGCTCGTGACCTTCTTCTCAGGTCAGGTTTTGTGGTTTCTCTTTCCAAACTCAAGAATGATATTCGGGAGGTTACTCTCCTCCACCTCTGTGGAAGTAGTAGAAATATCTCTTCTTCCCCACTGAGCTCAGGGCCTCCAAGAGGTATATCAGATGCATTCCCAACTAGATTTCCTTTGTGCAAGAGAGTGCCTTCACAACTACATTTTCCCTCGAAGCCCTCTCCTTCCAACACCAGATTATTTCCATCCAACACCAAGTTCACAACCCTCTTTTCCTCCACTCTGGGTTTTGGGTCTTCTATGCTCCAGTTCAGAACTCTTCCATGAGTTCTCTAACCTTTCTATTGCACGTTCTAGTGCATTACTTTCAACGATTCTCTCCTCAGATACCAAATTCCTCCTCTGGTTCTCTCCAGTAACCAGAACAACTTAATCCCTTAGTTCTTCTTCTGAGTTGGACAGACTTACACACTCTTCCTCTTTTTGAATGGTATCTCATTTATTCTCTTTCACGTCATCCCTTTTTCCCCAGGGAGGTTCTGGACCTCTCTTCCTCCTTCTTTCAGAAGGAAATCTGGTCAATGTGGGCCTACAAGAAACTGCGTTCTGTGGTACTTCTAGCTGACAATTTTTTTTCTCCTCGGCCAGAGCCTCCATGATTCCATTCATTTAGGTAGTTGATTATTCAACCATTAGTCCTTATTTTATTCACTATTTTTTTGTTCGGGATTAGGATGAGGCTTATTGTTTCAGCAAGGAAAATTTGGGTCATTTGACATAATGAACCCTCTCTATAGTTTCCCCACTCTTTCCTCTAGTGATATCATGGCCAATACTTCAAGGCTTCACCCCCATAGTCACATTTTGACAATCTAAACAATAACACATTTACATTGTTCACATGTCATATCATGGTAATCATAAGTAATGATTAATTACAAGCTGGGGAAAATAGGGGTTTTACAATTTCCATTATTAATAGTTTCGTTCTCCAACCTCATATGTTCCTCATCATTATGTTTACATTCTATTGCATTCTTTTGGTTTTAATTTATTTTATAAATCAATTCTTTTTATATATCTTAAAATTATAATGGTTTTAATATGAAAATACTAACAAAGGAGTCACACCAAAGTAAACAAAGTGATACACTTCAACCTATCACTAATAATATGTTTTCCAACATCATAATATGTATTTTGAAATCGGTTTTCACTTTGTTATTGCTAAATTAATTCTACTTGATAAGTTGCACTATCTCGGTATTGAAATCAAGGCAACAAATCAATATTATTGGTATTATTTATTCAATTGATTCAGTAAATCATTTTTCACTAAATTACCATTGAAATTAATGCACTCTATTGTTTTGTGTTATGCCATTGTTGAAATCATTGACACTACTTGATTTCTCTAAATCATTTTTGATGTATCATCATTGAAATCAATGCACCCTATTATTTTGTGTTATGTCATTATTGAAAACAATGCAACTACTTGATTTCTCTAAATAATTTTAAACAATGTCGGCACTGGAATTGATGCACCCTATTGTTTTGTGTTATGTCATTGTTGAAATCATTGCAACTGTTTGATTAAATATCCTTTCATTTATGACTTGTATATCATCAATTTTATTTTGTTTTCTTTATAGTACATTGTTCCCATTTAAAATGGCTCTCACTCGTTGAATCACTAAGACTTGGAATATTTTTAGGCACCTCAAAGATCCTATATACAATCTTCATATGGGGGCCTTTAAACTCAAGTTATAATCCATTATTTCAATTGATTTACTAAAATTGAGTTTCAATTCCCCTCTTGAAATGCTCCTAAAGGCAGACGAAATCGGTTAATGGAGAAACTAGTGAAGAAGCAATTGAATCTAGATTTTCCATAGATGATAACTTTGACAGAACCACCATCAAACTATGATTTTTTTTATTTGGAAGACTTGATAGGTTGGATAAAGATATATTTAAACTTAGATTTAATGTAAAGGGTTTGAATGAATCATTCACAAAGGGTGATATTAAGTTCTTGATGATATTTTCATGTGATCATCCTTACTTTATTAGTGCACTTTGTGATAATATTTGGAGACAAGTGTTTCTATATGAATCAAAATTGACAATTAGTGTATATGATTCTAGTGTGGGCTTGGATTCCTTAAGGTGGGATGATCGGCTCTAAGGATTTCGATATCGGCCTCCCAAGGAAGTCCAGTACAATCATCATAATATAAAAATTTATTATCTTCATCCCTCCTAAAATTTGTCTCCTAAAGATGTTATCTTTAGTAGAGAAAATTGTGTTTTTGGGTGAGTGCAAGCTAATGATGGTCTCTCATGACGTGTTAGTGGTAATGTGAACCTAGAAAAACAACAATCTCTTAACTTGGAGGAATTATTGAAGGTACTTTTACAATGAATTTGAATATGGCGTAAGAATATGAAACGTAGGAAATTGAATTAGCTTTCCAAATATACAACTTTTATTCATAGACATTGTGAATAACAAGGTCAAATTTGTTTTTTCCTAAAAGTGGTATCTTATTTTTCCAACAAAATATAAGGTAAATGTTTTCGTTCGTGCAGGTATTGAGTGTCTTAACGATGGAAATTCGTTCCAAAAACTTGTATACTTGTAGAGAAATCGTTTTTATTGTGACTTGTATTTTTTGGAAATTTTTAATATTAATTTAATATTTTTTTTAAATTATCAAAGTCAACGTATGTCTAGAATTAGAATGGTTGTTGTTCGTGTAGGCTAAAAGGGTCTTAAAATGATCAAAACAATTTTTTTTAGATCATATTTATCTATCTCATATTATGTCACGTATAACTCATTTGATAAATGGTTAAGCCAAGAAAAATTTATAGCATAAATAAGAGAGGTATGTATTCTAGGATTTTGATACAAGTGAAGAAAAAAACAGATTAAAAATAGTAAGCAATAATAATTTAAAAATATATATATATATATTTGAAATTTGGATATCTGATTCGATCTATGTTTATAATTTCATCAACAACTGAATTTTTTAGCATATAGAAAAATAATGTCAAAGACAAAGATATAGAGGGGTATTCAAAAAAATGCAAGAGGTTTTTACGAATTTGCAAACTAAACCACTAGGTTTGTCATCTTGAACCTAAGTCCAAGAAACCAAGTCACCATACACCATGTCAATTCAACCCAAAAAAATGAATTCTAATAAGCACGCATGCTCTCTAGGAGCACACACACTCTTTAAGAATGTGTGTGCACTCCTAAAAATCATTTCCTTCCTTCTGTATATTTGTCCTCCCTCTCCTACATCT
>JZKD02S2279521.1:405894-426606 GCA_000966675.3 Picea glauca
TTCAAAGGTGTGCCTAGCTTTCTGGTTTCTAGTCTCTGGTGGGCCCACAACTCTAGTATTTTTATAGACAAAGGCATCCCCCCTGAGGTAAGAACAAGGATTGTCCTGAAACTGGCATTTCCTTACCTTACCTTCACTTTACTTTCCTTACGTTCACTTTCATTTCCTTGCCTTTCCTTGCCTTCACTTTCCTTACCTTGCCTTCACTTGTCTTGGATTTTCCATACCATTCCATAACATGTAATTTCTTTCCTTCACTTTCCATTCCTTTTGTGCCTTGATTTCATTTGCCTTTACTTTCCTTCACTTGTCTTTCCTTTTCCATGCCATTCACTAGCATACCATGCCTTTCCTTCACTTTGATTTCCATTCATTCCTTTCCTTCACTTGCCTTACATTGCCTTCACTTGACTTGCCTTGCCTTTACTTAAATTTCCTTTCCTTTCCTTCACTTGACATGCCATGCCCTGCCTTCACTTTCCATGCATTTCCTTCACTTGCCTTGAATTTTCACTTTCCATACCATGCCTTGCCTTCAATTGCATTATAAATTTCCATGCCTTGCCTTCACTTGCCCTTCCATGACATGCCTTGCCTAAACATATGTAATAAGAAATGAGAAAAAGCTTAGTGCTGGAGATACTCCAACAAATGGTTTTTCGGTTGACGGAATGACAGTGAAGGCCCCCCCTAGTTGAAACATATTTTTCTGGATTCAATGCAATTGACGATTCTCCCATTTGATTCTCGGTTTGAGTTTTATCATGAATTGAAATTTGCCTCTTCAAGCCATTCAGGGACATGTGGCCAATTTGGTCAGGGGGAATAAAATACAAACTGAGTGGCATAACAGAGTTCTGTAAGCTCCCACAAGTCTATTTGGACAAGGCCCACATGCATACACTACCCGACACGGTGTTCTTGAAAACCAACCTCCTCTTCAGAAATTGCACTATGCCTCATTGACCAAAACCCTAGTGCCAAAGATACTCCAACAAATGGGTTTTCGGTGGACAAAATTACAGCGGAGCCCCCCCCCCAGATGAAAATTGGTGTTCCAGATTCAATGCAACTGACGATTTTTCCATTTGAGTCATGGTTTGATTTTTATCATGAATTGAAACTCACCTCTTCAAGCCATTTAGGGACATGTGGCCAATTTAGTCCAAGGGCATAAAAATACAAGCCGAGTGGCATAAAGAAGTTATGTAAGCTCCCACAAGTCTATTTTTCTAAGGCCCACACGAATGCACTATCAACAAATTCTTGACATACTGTTCTTGAAAATAGACCCCCTCTTCATAAATTGCACTATGCCTCATTGACCAAAATCCTAGTGACGTCGATACTCCAAAAAATGGTTTTCCGGTGGACAGAATGAAAATGGAGGGGTCCCCCTAGTTGAAACCCGATGCTTCAGGTCCAATGAAACTGACAGTTCACCCATCTGATTCCCTGTTTGAGTTTAATCGCGAGTTGTGTTATCACACTAAATTGCCTTGGGTCTTTTAGTTTGTTTTCAATCTTTTTTCAATCCTTAGATTTTAATTTTTCTTTTAAGGTCTCATACCTTTAAAATTTATGTTTTGTAGGACCCTTTAGATGTTTAAATGTTTTGAGTCTTAGCTCTAATTTGATCCTCAAATTGGTTTTTGATCCTTGAACCATTTTATCTCATGACTTATTTTGGTCCCCTTCATGACTTGTTCCTAGGTCGATCCCTCCCATGACTAGATTGATGTGACACTCCTCTCTCCTCACTCATGACCTCATAGGCATACCTCAACGTCCTCGCTTACCTATCTAATCATGTTTTGAAGTGGATGTGTTGCCTACTCATCAGGCAGTTCCGTAGCGCCTACCACGTTCATCACACTTCCACCTCTATCCATGATTTCCACGACTGATGTCATGTCCCTTGTTTTCAGTGCCACAAGTCGGTTAAATACTCTTTCAAAGATATTTCATTTATTAGCCTTGGTAATGGTTTCTAATTTTGAAAAGATCAACAGTGTTGTGCTATGCAAATTTGTAAGTTTTGATCAGGCGACTGCATGTCAACCAAATTTAATGTTGAGAAAAATTCCAGGGCCGAGGTTTTCTCAAATTGCATCCTAAGATTGCGTTGAATATCTCAACAGGTGTTTACTGCATAGTTATCCCATGTTACCTCCTCTACATATTAATTTTCACAGGAAATTTGTGCTTGGGTTTTTCGTTTTGCTAAGATTGCACAGTAGTAAGGGATCCATATTTGCATGGTAACCTTTTTTTTCTCCTCTTCGGACCTGTAAATTTATTTTCCTTTATCTATGGTCTGATCATTGTTGCTTGCTTTAACCATTGAAGTCACAAGCTTGTAAATATCCTATCATGTGTGTATGCGTTGCGCTACCTAGAGGAACTTCTCAAACCATCTCTATTTTCCTTGATTTCTTTCACCTTGGGGTTTGGTGTTTTCACTCAATTGCAGATGGCCAAATTCAGACTACCTCCTCACTGTTTACATTACATAATACATGTACAAGCCTAAGAGTTTAATTCCTGAATTCTCCTACTAGCATCAGTTTGTCTAAAAGGGTCAGCCTAATATAGTTGAAGTCCGATTCAAATCCTTCCTGGTCATTACCATCCCTTAAGTCTCTGAAAAACCCTCATTTTGAGCCATGGAGACTCCTCAATTGCAGAAGACACACAAAGGTGGCAAGGTGGTTAGGACAGAACCATTGGACATGCATCTTTTTGATACATAGCCCATGGAAAGAGAGGCCTTTAAAAGAGTAGGGTGCCTCTCCTATTAGAACATGCAGAGAGGCCATCCAGAGGTAGCGAGACAATTTGCATTACAGTTTGATGGTAAGAAAACTAAGGTTGGGGATTTGGAGTTTGAAGTGACTGAAGCTTCTATCTCAGCTGCAAAAGGGATCCCCATTATAGGTAAAAGGTGGTTCAAATCCATGGCTTTGAGTTCAGCCTAAAGATATTTTTAAACCTGAATATCAAGCGAATGACTTGTCCAAAAGTATGCCAAGGAGTCAATTGATTGAACAATTTGACAGATTACTGAAGATCATACAGAGATATTTTACCTGTGAAGGGAGATTCAACACATTGTACCAGTACCATATAAGGTTTTTGCTACATTTTACTGGTAAGTTTGAGATGAATGTTCCTTATTACTTGTTGAGGAGTATAGGTAAGATGTCAAAAAGGATACAAGGAAAATATAAAGATGTGGATTCTATCCTTTTCCACTATGGATTAATAAGAATGCTAGTCTCTGAGGAATTGGGTAAGAAAGAATTTCATGGGAGCATACTGTGGTTACCTCTCATTTCAAGTTGGATATAGAACCAACCCCTAAATCACAGAAGGCAAGTCCTTTGTCACCCACCAGTACTTCTAAAGCAGGGACCAGTAGGAAGAGAAAGGGTAGAACCCCTGTTCAAGTTCCAGAGATAAGCAAGAAGGTCATAGAGGTTGAGGAGAAAGTTTGTCCTTCTCCACACAGATATTTTTCACCACCTCCTCCACCAGGGTTAGAAGAGATGCCTTCTTCTACCAAATCTACATCCAAGAGAGGGAAGAAGCTTCTCTTTCCCTCTTCTCTTCCAGCAATCGAAATCAAAGGTAAAAGACCTTTCACAAGGTCATCAATTCCTAAGGAGGATTTCAAATAGAAATCCTTACCAGAGGTCCCTATTCAAAATAAGAAGGGCAAGAGCATTGAAAATCCTGTGGAGAAAAAATTAGAAACCCTTATTCAAAGGAAGAAGGGTAAAGGTAGTTCTCATCCTACTGAAGGGAAACAAGAAACCCCTGTACAGAAGGGTAAGGGTAAGGGTATTAAAATACCTTTAGAGAGGAAATATGAGACCTCTGACAAAGGCATTGAGAATCCTGTAGAAAGAAAATATAAAACCCATGTGTCAAGGAAGAAGGATAAAAGTAAATACATCAAGTAAACTGATGAGGTAGACAAGACACTTCCCTTGTAGGAGGAAGAGGAGTCTGAGAAAAATCCTATTGAGACTGTGCATGCCATTGTTCTTCCTGACAGTCAAACCTACAAAATACTTATCAAGCAGCTTAGAGATGCAAGGAAAGAAATAGCTCGTCTTAAAGAAGAAGAGAAGGTCCACTTGGCTCATATGAAAGAGCTCATGGATGGATACAGTCACACCCTTGACTTGGAAAGGTTTGTAGCAATAAGGGCCCAACCCCTTCATATATAGCTAAGGAATCTCTACAGGTAGAACAAAGGCTTCCAATCTCATAAAAGGAAGCTAAAGGCAGAGCTGAATCATTTTCAAGATGAGGTAGCCCAAAGAAATTTATAGGTGTTGGTTGAAGCTACCATTGACGATGACAAACCGACAGCTAAGGAGAGCACAACTACACCAAAGAAGCTCGTCAATGCTAATAAGAAGAAGTATGTTGTGTCAATTGAAGATCCTCTTTATACTAGAAAGAGTATGAGGTTAAGTGTCAAAATGACAAAATAGATGGTAAAGGGTAAGCCCCATTTTTGAGGATGTATCTTTTTTGGGAGGGTTAACCAATATGAAAATATTATCTCTGCCATCTATACAAGCTTCTAAGAGCTTAACTATTTGGGTTTTGGGTTTTTTCTAAGTTCTAGCTTCCCCATTGGTAGAAGTCATTACCTATTGTGCATTCAAGGCTCTTGATCAAAACGGTTTTTTCATCATGAAAAACCACAAATTATTCTGCACATGTTCAAGGATTGAAGGCGTTGCATTTTTGTAATGCTGCCAAACCTGCACATAGACGCAACATAAGTGGCACTACTCAATGGTGCTACCTAATATTTCACAGAGGGAAAATAATTGGCACAGAGTAAGTGGCGCTACCGAATATTTCACAGAGGGTAAAGGTTTGCACAGAGGCTCTACCTACAAGCGCTACCTAATATTTCACAGAGAGCAGAGTCTATACACATATGCAACATAGTGATGCTACCTACAGGCACTACCTTTTCTCCTTGTAGCATGCTACCCATATTTTCTACCCAAGGAAGCTGCCAATAAAGACCAAGGATCTAGGAGGACCAAGCTAACAAATTTTGGATAAGTTGATGATGAAGAAGGATGGAGAAGCAGTAGCTGGCATCATGAAGACAACCACATGCATTGAAAGACACATGGAAAATAGGGAGCTACATAGAAAAAGGAAATCAAATTATTTTGAAATTCAGTTGGATTAGTCACCAACATTTTCCTGTTTTATAGCATAGGTGGTTAGATAAGTTGTTAGGTCAAATAAATGTTTAGAGTTTTTCAAGGGAAGGAGGCCATCTCGTACCTCCAGTTGTTTCCTCCCTTTTGTTATAAATAGATAGATCATTTTATTTAGTAGGTTTGGATGGTTGAGAAAGGATCCCTTATATTGTAAGATTTTGATGAAGTAACTGTGATCTACTGATGTACTGGACTTAAGACTTTTTGACTAATATAAATCAGCTTCTCTTTCATCCTATTTTCTTCCGATGCTAACTATTCATTATTTGACTGATTCACATGAATGATTGTGGTGATGTTATGATGGATGTTTGATCATTATGCTATCATGATATTTATTTATCTTCCTTAGTTTCTCAGTTCAAGAAGATCTTGTGTTAAGAAACTTTCCTCCTTAGGATTTTGTGGACTTGATGTTTACAATAGCCCCTACACTTCTCTTACTCAAGTCTTCCCTCTATTCATACTTACTCCCAAAATATTGATTGAAGTTAGCCAAGACCTTAATTGTTGGTGCATGCTAGCCCTGTTATTTGAGTTAGAACATTATCACTTGAGTCATTTTCCATTTGACCCTTTAAACACCCTTACATTCACTTACAACTTGATGGGTGTTGGGCTTACCTTCCATGGAATCTAAATGTGACTCCTAGTGCTAACAAGTTGCAAATCGCCTCTTCAAGCCATTCAAGGACATGTGGCCAATTTGGTTCGAGGGCATAAAATACAAACTGAGTGGCATAACAAAGTTTCATAATCTCCCACAAGTCTATTCTTCCAAGGCCCATGTGAATACACTACCCACAAATTCCTGACACAGTGTTCTTGAAAACCGACCTCCTCTTCAAAAATTGCACTATGCCTCATTGACCAAAACCCTAGTGTTGTATATACTCCAACAAACAATTTTATGGTGTATTGAATGATAAGGGAGGGCCTCTCCTAGTTGAAACCCGATGCTATGGATCCAATGAAACTGACGGTTCATCCATCTGAGTCTCAGTTTGAGTTTTATCACGAGTTGCAACTCACCTATTCATGTCATTCAGGAACATGTGGCCAATTTGGTCCGGGGGCATAAAATACAAAATGAGTGGCATAATAGAGTTTTGTAAGCTCCCACAAGTATATTTGGCCAAGGCCCACATGACTACACTACCCAAAAATGCCTGACACAATGTTCTTGAAAATTGACTTTCTTTTCAGAAATTGCATTATGCCTCATTGACCAAAACATTGGAATTCTCATGCAAGTATTTTTATATAATAAATATGGGATAACAAGTTGTATAATTACATGCTTAATGAATCCTTTGATTGTAAGTTTTATGTATGAATCCTTTTATGGCATGGAAAGTGAATACAAGGCAAGGCATGGAAAGTGAATACAAGGCAAGGCATGGAAAGTGAAGTCATGGCATAGAAATACATGGTATGGAAAGAAAGAAAAGACATGGAAAGTGAAGGCAATGTGAGGCATGGAAAGGCATGTCATAAAAAAGAATGGCATGGTATGGAAAGGCATGGCATGGAAAATTCAAGGCATGCCAAGTGAGTGTAAGGAAATTCATGGAATGGCATAGCATGGCATGACATGACAAGGCATGGGATGGAAAGGCATTTTATGGAAAGGAATGGTATGGAAAGACAATACATGGAAAGTGAGGCAAGGCAAGGCATGGTGATGCAGACCCCCTACCCTTGTAGGGTCCGCTGACTTCCCAGTCACTTGATTGTTCAAATCTATGAGCTAGAGTAGCTCTTTGATTCCATGTTAGAATCTCATGAATAAATCTGCAGGTCATTTTCTGAAACTTGCCCTGCGCGACTAAACACCAAGTGCAAGCCTCACCTCCACACAACCACAAGCTATGACTGCATGCCTACACAAAATGCATTTCAGGACTTCACATGTCGGGGCTTTACATGTGAACCAAACCTGATCCTCACGATTTACAAAATCCCGATAGGGGCCTAGCACTTTCTAGCTCCTCCCTTAGCTCTTGTCCATGTGACCATTCACCATGACCACAAACTTAACCAAAAGGTGCATCATGTTTCGGGATTTCATAACTTCTACGTATGATCCAACCCTGACTCCTCGACTCCTAAAATTCTGAAAAGGGATTAGCATATGTTATCTCCTTTCCTTATCTCTTCTCATACGACCATTCTCCATAACATGGGGCCCATCCTTTGAGTGCATCAGGATTTTGTGTATCGGGAACTCCCGATGCGATTCACCTTCATTCTCCCGACTCCCGAAATGTCGATATTTCAGAGCGCCAAATCAACGGTCACATCTCTCTCATGATCTGATGGATCATATTTATTCCTTCTTTTGTCGGGACTTCGCGTTCCATGAGCTTTCACAAATTTTCCATTTGAAATTTCCCTCCTACGGGTCAGTGAAATGCTGATCCGCCGCCACCTGTCTTCTGATGATGGACGGTCCCAATGATTTTGGGAATTCACAACTTTGCAAGTCGGCTCTTCTCCTGTACACTCTAAAGGACTAAACCTCGTGCACTTCCTCTGGATCCAATGGCTGTTGGTCCACACACTTCCATATCTGACGGCTCACGCTTGATCAATCAAATAGTTGAGATTCCACCTCGATGTTCTGGGGCTTCAGACTTTGGGAATCTCAAGTTTCAAACCACTCTCCTTCCTGAGCTTACAACAACCAACGACTGTGATTCCTCCTGGAAATTCGATGCTTGGTCTTCGCCTCCAGTGATCTGATGATTCAGATCTATCCCGTTGATCGGATGGTCGAGATTCTATTCCAAGGTTCCAGACTTCAGGAATCTCAAGTTTCAAATCCGATAGATTCTCTCTCCTCTATACGTGAAGTGCTAAAACTCGTGCACCTCCTTCTGATCCAAAGATTTTCAATCTTCTTCACTATGATCCAAAGATCATGGTCATCCTTCCTCCTTAGCTTCTGATATCTCTTTACCTTGGAATATTCATCTTCTTTCAAAGGTTCCAAACCTTTTTTCTCCCAATGAATCCGTCTTTGGAATCTCGTCAACACTTGCGAAAAGTTTTATCTCTTCTGAGCTTCTATCCTTGAAAGAATTTTGATCTCCCATGCACATGTTGCATTCTCGGGATTTCAAATAAATTAGTTCGAAGTATTTTCTGGAAAATAAAATGCTCTCGCCCACCTGGCGTTCTTTTGCACTGGTTCTTTGAAGCTTGTTGGCTTCTAGACGTTGTACACACTTTTCACCTGGTATGAGTTTCTCTGATTCTTTCTGAACTTCTCTGAGTCAATATGAGACTCAGTCGATGCACTCCTTGTGTTAGAGATGCACACCTTACATACAAGTATCATAAGAGAAATGATTGAACCTGAACCAGCTTCGTCATGAACTCCTACAGTTAATCTCTCGGAAAATCATACATGAAAAAACTGTAGTAAATAACACACACACAAAATAAAATTCATTCAATCACACATGAAATGAACATGGTCCAAGGATTTGGGACATTTTCTGTCTATTTTATTCATTCACGAAAAACAAGTTACATAGTGTTTCTACTAATCTACTCTGCTCTACTAATCTCTCTATTCTGTCTATCCATTCTTATCTGTTACAATGCAGTAATGAAAAACTATCTAAGGACCGCTCTATGAGCTCTCTTTTCCTGTTCTAAAATCTATCATTTCAAATTCAAAGTTATTACCCACTCTGTCCTATTATAGTAACTACTATTTATTTCCAGATAGAGTCGACACTCCATATCTGCAGTTTCTTATAGTCCTTCCAGACTTTACAAAAATGTTACAGTTTAAAATGTTGTTTACAAAAATATCTCAACAACCGATTAAATTCTAAGTTAAATGCTTGATTTGAAATTATTCCATTGTTGAGATGTCATTCATTTGCCTCCACGCATGCATTGTTGAATTTGAAGGTGATGCTCCTACATCATACGCCTCTAGTTAACATTTTTCATGGACTCCTATCCATGAGCTCCTGTATTGTCTTTCCATGCTTCAGAATATCAGGTTCCGTGACCCAACTTGCATCTTCCATTAGATGATCTTTTCACTTCACTAAGTACGCAGGATGTGTCTTCCTCCTGGTTTTCTTTCCATCCCTCTATTCAATAATTTTCTTCATCTGAGTTTTTTCTGATGTAGGCAATTGCTCTTCCCACTGAATTTCTTTCTAATCATCTGATTCTCCTGCTTCATCTCTCCTGTAAGGATACATGTCTGCAACATTGAATATTGGCGATATCCCAACATTGTCTGGCAACCCATTCTCATAAGCATTGTCTGTGAATTTTCTGAGAATCTTGCATGGTCCTATATTTTTCATATTTAACTTGTTGTATGTTCCTCTTGGGAATATCTATTTTCTCAAATGAGATAAAACTTCATCCCCAACTTCGAATTGAACTACTCTCCTCTTTTGATCAACTCTGATCTTGCATTTATGACTGATATGTTGTAGCTGCTCTCTGACTCTGTCATGAAGTTTTTTCATCTCTGTCGAAAAATCCTCTGATCCAGCACTTCTAAAATCATCTTGATTCAAATCTCTCAACTCTGTAATCCCTCTTGGATGTATACCATACACAATTTCAAATGGACTTTTTCATGTGCTCCTGTTCACTGAATTGTTGAATGCAAATTCTGCTTGTGCCAGAATCTGATCCCATTGTTGACCTTGCTCAATGACTAAACTTCTCAATAAGTTTCCAAGACTTATGTTTACTACTTCAGTCTCTCCATCTGTCTAAGGGTGATAGGTTGAACTAAAGGACAATTTCGTCCCCAACATCTTCCATAGATTCCTTCAAAAGTGTCCTACGAATTTGGTGTCCTTGTCTGAAACTATTCTTCTTGAAAATCCATGTAGTCTTACTATCTCTCTGAAAAACAAATTGGTGATGTGTGTATCATCGCTTGTCTTCTGGCATGGTATGAAATGTGCCATTTTTGAAAATCTTTCCACCACAAAAAATATGGAATTGCTCCCTTTTTTAGTTCTAGGCAATCCCAAAACAAAATCCATACTGATTGCATCCCACGGCCTCTTTGGAATTGGTAATGGCTAATACAAACCAGTGTTCTATTGTCTTCCTTTTGCATAATGAAAAATTATGCATTTGTTCACAAACGTTTTCACTTCTTCTCTCATGCTCGGCCAATAGTACAAATTTGTTAGTTGTGCAAATGTCTTATCATGACCAAAATGTCCAGCTAAACCTCCATTATGTTTCTCTTTCAGTAGGTTGTCTCTCATTGAGCATTTCATAATGCATAATTGGCTTCCTCTAAACAGTAATTCATCCTAGATCAAATATTCAGTCCATGGGCTTCTTTATCCTAACAAAGGATTCTTGCATGCCTCATAAGCTTCTTTAAATTATACATCTTCTTTATACATATCCTTGAGGCGTTTGAACCCCAAGGTCTCCACCTAGAATTCCTGTACAATCAAACTCCTCCTACTCAAAGCATCCACAACTTTGTTAGCAGTTCCAGCAATGTGTTTGATAACAAAAGTAAAATTCCGCATAAATTCTACCCATTTTGCATGTTTCTGATTCAACTTCTCTTGCCTAGTAATAAATTGCAAAGCTTGATTATCATTGTACAGACAAATTATTTAGGAATTAGATAGTGCCTCCATTTTTTCAAAGCTTGAATCACCACATAAAATTCCTTGTCATACGTGGAATACTTTTGTTTCGCGTCATTCAGTTTCTCACTAAAATAAGCAAATGGACTATTTTCCTGACTCAAGACTTCTCCAATAGCTAATCCACTTGTGTTGCATCTCACTTGAAATGTTTTTTCCAGAATCTGGTAACACCAAAATTGGTTTCTCTATGATTTTATCCTTCATTACTTTGAAACTTTTTTCAGCTTCCTCTGTCCAACTAAAGGACTTGTGTTTCTTCTTCACAGTGTCTAGCATGGGTGCGCATATGCCACTAAAATTTCTGACAAATTTTCTATAAAAACTCGCCAACCCATGAAATATTTTTACCTCAAATATACTGCTTGATGACGACCATTCTCTGATCGCTCTCACTTTTTCTGGGTCCATCTTCAATTCATTTTAAGAGATTATGAAACCCAAATATATGATCTCCTTCTTCATAAAATAACTCTTCTTCATATTTATCAACAATTTCTCTTGCTGCAACCTTTCCATCACTAATTTCAAATGTCTTAAGTGTTCTTCCCTTGTCCTGTTGAAGATTAGTATGTCATCCATATATACTATGACAAATTTTCCTATGAATTCATTCAACACTTCATTCATTAACCTCATAAATGTGATTGGTGCATTTGTCAACCCAAACGACATGACCATTCATTCAAACAATCCTTCATATGTATTGAATGTTGTTTTCCATTCATCTCCCTCTCTCATCCTTATTTGATGATATCCGCTCTTCAAGTCTATCTTGGAAAAATAGGTTTCTCTACTCAAACAATCCATCAAATAATCCATCCTCAGTAAAGGGAATATGTATCTAATGTTTATCTTGTTGATGGCTCAGGAATCTGTACACATCCTCCATCCTCCATCCTTGTTTGGGCTTAATACAGTCGGTACTGCACATGGGCTTAGGCTTTCCCTGACTAAACCTTTATCCAACAAATCCTAGACTTGATTTTTGACCTCCTCATTATCTCTAGGTGTCAACCTATAAGATTCTTTGTTTGGTAAACTAGCTCCTGGAATAAGGTCAATATGATGGCTTATACTCCTAATGGGTGGCAATGAGTGTGGTAACTCATCCACGACTATATTAGCAAAGTTTTCTAACAGTTCCTTGATTTCTACAGGAAATTCTTCTACATAAGTATTTGTAAGGATAACTCTAGGCTTCCTCACTACAACAAACTTCATTTCTTTCTCCTTCTTTACTTCATTCAAGAGCTCCTTCCCACTCCTGAGAAGTATGCTTGAACTAGATTCTATCTCTTGCTCTTTGTATTCTATGGGTAACAACATATGTGCTCTACCATTTTTTTCTAGGGTACAGGTATTGTTTCTTCCATCATGAATAACCTTTCGGTCATACTTCCATGGCCTCCCAAATAAAATATGACAAACATCCATAGGAATTAAATCACACAATATTTCATCCCTATAACCTCTTATTTTAAATTCAACTTGGCATTATTGACTTACCATGACTTGATGTCCTTTCTGCAACCACGATACCTTGTATGGTTTTGGATGTGTAGTTGTCTTCAGCTCCAATTTTTCCACCTTCTCCTTGGATACTATATTATCAGTGCTCCCATTGTCTATGATCACCTTGCAAACTTTGTATTTTTACTTGCAAGCAATTCTGAATAGGCTTGTTCACTGAACTGGTTCCTCTGGTTCCTTTTCTGGTTTAAGAAGGATATTCCTCATCATGAGGTTTCTTCCTCATTCTGCTACTTCTGCTTCCACATGTTTATGTGCTTCGGAAATGTGTGCTTCTACGCCTCCTTCTCTCTTTCTGTCGGGACATTCCCAAGATTTGTGTCCTTCTTTTCCACAGGTATAGCATTTAACCATGCCTCCTCTAGCTCTTCCTCTTCCTCTACCTATGGAAAAGTAACTTGTTCCTTGATTTTGTCCTTATATATAACTTCCACCCCTCTCACGATGACTATGTTGTTTTTCAGCTTCAGGCTTCAACTTCTTGAACTTCTCTCTGTTGGTTCCCTTGCCTCTGCTTCGTTGGATTTGCTTCCTGGCCAATTTTTCCTCAAATTTTAAGGTTGCTTGATAATAATCCTCGACTTTACTGACAGACATCATGTTGATCTCCTCTTGGATTTCATATCTCAGCCCATTGATATATCTGGTTGTATTCTCATCTTCATTTTCTTTCTGTCCAGCCTTGATGGTTAGTCGGTACAATTCTTAAGTGTACTCCTTCACTGATAAACCCCTCTGTTTCAGGTTCTGTAATCTTCTGTAAATATTTATTTGGTAATACTATGGGATAAATTTGTCTTTCAACTTAGCTACCATCCTATCCCAATTCTTAATTTTTTGCTTACCATTTCTCCTGTGTTCGAATTGCAGTTCATCCCACCATAACACTGCATGACCTTTCAGTCTTGTCACTACATGCTTCACTATATTGTCTTCTTCGATATCTTTATAATCAAAGTGTTTTTCCTTAGCACATACCCAATATAAAAACTCTTCAACTTCCAAATTTCCTTCGTACATAGGTACCTCTATTCTTGCTCTAGCTCCTATTTTCGAAATAACTTTTATCAAGTGATCTTATGCAGCATCCTCTACGTCATTTTCTTCACCTGCTTCTTCTTTTCTCTCAGTTTCACTGATATCACCATCGTATGGTGCTCTTCTCTACGTTGTCTTCATGGCGTCCAATCTCATTCGGAGTCGACTCATTTCTTCTTCCATTTCTACATTTTCTCTGTGCCTTCTAGGTGGCATGATTTCACTGTGCCACCTACAAACATAAATCAAATTTATTTGATACCAAAAATGATACCAACTTCCCTCCTTTCTCCTTTTGTCTTTTGTCTGCAAACAAATTCAAAATCAGCTCTGATACCACCTGATGAAGACACCCTACCTCAGCAGGTTTCGATGACCTCCCGATCACTAGATCGTTCAAATCTATGAGCTAGAGCAGCTCTTCGATTCCCTGCTATAATATCACAAAAAAATCCACAGGTCCTTTATGAAACTCACCCTGCACGACTAAACACCAAGCGCGAGCCTCACCTCCACACGACCACGGTCTATGAATACATGCCTACACCAAAGGAATTTTGGGACTTCACATGTCAGGGCTTTACATGTGAACCAAACCCGATCCTCACGATTTCTGAAATCCCGACAGGAGTCTAGCACTTTCTAGCTCCTCCCTTAGCTCATGTCCATGTGACCATTCACCATGACCACAAACTTAACCGAAAGGTGCGTCGGGTTTCACGATTTCGAGACTTCTATGTATGATCCAACCCTGAATCCCTGACTCTGGAAATTACGAAAAGGGATTAACATATGTTATCTCCTTTCCTTATCTCCTCTCATACGACCATTCGCCACGACCTGGGGCCCATCCTTTGAGCGCGTCGGGATTTCGCGTACCAAGAAATCCCGATGCGATTCACCTCCGTTATCCTGACTCCTGAAATGTCGATATTTCGGAGTGCTAAATCAATGGTCATGTCTCTCTCATGATATGAAGGCATCGATCTATTCCTTATTTTGTCGGGAATTCATGTTTCACGAGATTTCACAAATTTTCCCTTTGACTTTTCCCTCCTATAGGTCAACGAAATGTTGATCGGCTTCCACCTGTCTTCTGACAATGGACGGTCCCAATGATTTTGGGACTTTGCAAATTTGCAAGTCGGCTCTCCTCCTGTCAAATCTAAAGGACTAAACCTCATGCACTTCCTCTGGATCCAATGACTGTTGATCCACACACTTCCACATCTGACGGCTCACGCTTGATTAATCAGACAGTTGAGATTCCACTTCTACGTTCAATGGCTCTAGAATTCGGGAATATCAAGTTTCAAACCGCTCTCCTTCCTGAGATTACAACAACCAACGGCTATGATTCCTCCTGTAAATTCGACACTTGGTCTTCGCCTCGAGTGATCTGATGGTTTAGATCTATCCCGCTGATCAGATGGTCGATATTTTATTCTGGGGTTCCGGACTCTGGGAATCTCAAGTTTCAACTCTGATAGCTTCTCTCTCCTCTGTACGTGAAGTGATAAAACTCGTTCACCTCCTTCTGATCCGACGATTGTCTATCTTATTCCCTATGATCCAATGATCACATTTGTCCTTCCTCCTGAGCTTCTGATATCTCTTTTCCTTGGAAGATTTATCTTCTTTCAAAGGTTCCAAACCTTTTTTCTCCCGATGAATCCGTCTTTGGAATCTTATCAATACTTGCGAAAAGTGTTATCTCTTTTGAGCTTCTATCCTTGAAAGGATTTCAATCTCCCACACACACCTTGCATTCTCGGGATTTCGAATAAATCAGTTCAAAGGATTTTCTTGAAAATAAAATGCTCTCACCCACCTGGTGTTCTTCTACACTAGTTCTTCGAATCTTGTTGGCTTCTAGAATTTGTACACACTTTGCACCTAGTATGAGTTTCTCTGATTCTTTATGAACTTATTTGAGTCAATCCAAGACTCAGTCGACTCAGTCCATGTGTTCGAGATGCACACCTTGCATACAAGTATCAGAAGAGAAACAATTGAAACTCAACCAGCTTCATCATGAACTCATACAGTTAATCTCTTAGGCAATCATACATGAATGAATTATAGTAAATCATACACACACAAAATAACATTCATTCAATCACACATGAAATGAACACAGTCCAAGGATTTGGAACAATTTATGTTTATTCTATTCATTCATGAAAAACAAGTTACATGGTGTTTCTGCCACTCTACTTTGTTTTATTGATCTCTCTATTTTGTCTATCCATTCTTATTTGTTACAATGCAGCAATGAAAAACTATCTAAGGACTGCTCCACGAGCTCTCTTGTCCTGTTATGAAATCTATCATTTCAAATTCAAAGATATTACCTACTCTGTCCTATTACAATAACTACTAGTTATTTCCAGATAGAGTTGACACTCCATATCTTCAGTTTCTTACAGTCCTTCCAGACTTTACAAACAAGTTATAGTTTAAAATGTTGTTTAAAAAAATATCTCAACAACCGATTAAATTCTTAGTTAAATGCTTGATTTGAAATTATGCCATTGATGATATGTCATTCATTTGCCTCCATGTGTGCGATGTTGACTTTGAAGGAAATTCTCCTAGATCACATGGAACAAAAAAGATTCACATGGAATGGAAAGGCATGGCATGGAAAAGGCAAGGCATGCCAAGTGAATGCAAGGCAAGGCATTGAATGGAATGGCATGGAATGACATGGCAAGGCATGTTATGAAAAGGCATGGTATGGAAAGACAAGACATGGAAAGTGAAGGTAAAGAAAGTCATGGAAAGGCATTCCATACCATACCATAGCAAGGAAAGGAAAGGCATACCATACCAAGGCAAGGCATACCATACCATACCATACCAAGGGAAGGCATACCATACCATAGCATACCATTTCCAATTCATACAAGACCATTTCTAGTTCCATTGCCAAAGCCAATGCATGTGGTACCATACCATACCATTCCCAATGCATACCATACAATGGAAAGTAAATGCATACCATTTCCATTTCCAATGCATACCATACCAATTCCAATGCTAATGCATACCATACCATACCAATGCCTATTCCAATGCATACCATCTCCATTTCCAATGCATACCATCTCCATTTCCAATTCATACCATTGGTAATGCATACCATACCATACCAATGCAATTTCCATTGTTACTGCATACCATTTCGATTTCCAATTCATACCATTGGAAATTCATACCATACCATACCAATTCCATTTCTATTACCAATCCATACCATTTCCATTTCCAATGCATACCATTGGCAATGTGTACCATACCATACCAATGTCATTGCCAATGCATACCATTTCCATTTCCATTTCCAATGCATACCATTGGCAATTCATACCATACCATACCATTTCCATTTCCACTGCCAATGCATACCTTACCATTGTCATTGCCATTGCCATTGCCAATGCATGCCATAAAATACCATACCATTTCCAATGCATACCATACAATGGAAAGGAAATGCATACCATCATATGCATTGTATGGTATGCATTGACAGTGGTATGGTATGAATTGGCAATGGCAATGGCAATGATATTCATTTCCTTTCCATTGCCTTGCATGGTATACATTAATGGCATTGACATACCATACCATACCATACCATTTCCATTTCCATTTCCAATTCCAATGCATACCATTGCCATGCAATGCATACAATACCAATGCAATGCATACCATACCTATTACCAATGCAATGCACAACATACCAATGCATACAATACCAATACCATGCTATGGTATTCTATGCTATGGTATGCTATGCTATGGTATACTATGGTATTCTATGCTATGGTATGCAATGGCATGGTATGCTATGCATTGGCAATGGCAATGGAAATGGTATGCATTGGTATGGTATGCATTTCCTTTCCATTTCCTTGTATGTTATGCATTGGCAATGCATACCATACGATACCATTTCCCATGCATGCCATTGTATGCATTGGCATTGGAAATGGAAATGGTATGGTATGGTATGGTATGGTATGGTATGCATTGGCATTTCCAATGGCAATGCATATCATACCATACCATACCATACATTTTCCATTTCCATTTCCAATGCCAATGCATACCATTTCCATGCAATGCATACCATACCAATGCATACCATTTCCATTACCAATACATACAATTTCCAATGCATACCATTTCCATTTCCAATGCATAATTTCCATTGCCAATACATACCATAGCATTGTCATTGTCATTGCCATTTCCAATGCCAATGCATACCATACCATGCTATGGTATGGTATACTATGGTATGGTATGCTATGGTATGAAATGGTATGGTATGGTAGGCAATGCATTGGCAATGGAAATGGAAATGATATGCATTTCATTTCCATTTCATTGTATGGTATGCATTGGAAATGCATACCATACCATTGCAATGCATACCATACAATACCATTTCCAATGCATACCATACGATACCATGCCATTGCCAATACATACCATACCATTGACATTGCCAATTCATACCATACAATTTCCATTACCAATTCCAATGCATGTGGTACCATACCATATTGTTGCCAATGTATACCATACAATGGAAAGGAAATTCATACCATTGCCAATGCATACCATTTTCATTGGCAATGCATACCATACCATTTCCAATGCATACCATACAAGGAAATGGAAAGGAAATGCATACCATACCAATGCATACCACTTCCATTTCCATTGCCAATGCATACCATACCATAGCATACCTTTTCCATTGCCAATGCCAATACATACCATACCATACCATACCATTTCTAATGCATACCATACAATGGCAAGAAAATTCATACCATTTCCATTACCAATGCATACCATTGCCATTGCCAATGCATACCATACCATACCATACCATACCATAACATATCATTGCCAATGCATACCATACAAGGAAATCACAAGGCAATGAATACCATAACAATGCATACGATTTCCATTTCCATTGACAATGAAAAACATACCATACCATACCATTGGCATAGCATACCATACAATTTCCATTTCCATTTCCAATGCCAATGCATACCATACCATACCATTGTCAATGCATACCATGCAATGGAAAGGCAATGCATACCATTTCCATTTCCAATGCATACCATTTCCATTTCCATTGCCAATGCATACCATACCATACCATACCATTTCCAATGCATACCATACAAGACAATGGCAAGGAAATGCATACCATTTCCATTGCCATTTCCAAATCATACCATTCCATAGCATACCATTTCCAATGCAGCATACCATACCATATCATTTCTTGATGTCTTGAATATTCTAGGGTTGTTATGTGTCATCTTGTATTTAAGCAAACATTTGTTATCCAGACCCTAGTTTATGCTTGTATTTCTAGTCCCCTTTCATTTAATGATTACTTGTGTTAAGCATTGTTATATTTATCCTGTTGTAACTTAGTTTTAATATAATTTATTGGCTTTGCGAGCCATGACAATGTTATGGAATGACGTTGGAAAGTTATATTTATTGTTATATAGGTTAAAATGGAAAACTACATGACAAGGCATGGAAAGCTACATGACAATGGCATGGCATGGAATGGCTTGGAAAGGAATGGCAATGACATGGCATGGAAATGACATGGCAATTGAATGACATGGAAATGGCATGCCATGGAATGTCTTGGAAAGGCATACCATTTGCATGACAATTCTTTAATATGGAAAGGCATGGAAATGGCATGGCATGGATTGGAAAGGAATGGAAATGGCATGGCATGGAAAGGTTTGAAAATGGCATGGAAATTCCAATGGAATGGAATGGAAAGAATTGGAAAGGAATTACAATGGCATGGCATGGCATCAATAGGTTTCTCAGATTGGGTTTGGGAGGATCCTTTGTCTCCTTGTGTGCTCTAACCCAAAAATTGGGTAGGAATGTGCAATAAACTCTCATAGATGGTGAAGGGAAAAGAATAATGGTTTCAAGTATCCCTCGAGGAATTTTGGTAGAATAACATTACTTTCTATAGTGTGTCATTAAATGTAACCTCAAAACCTTTATTTCTAGGTGGAAAATGATACCCATTCTAACTCTCTTGTTCTATTGATCAAAATCAATAAGTTTAGTGGACATCATGGAAGACTGAATACATGTTATTAATAATTGATTGGTTTAACAAAATTTACATATACCGACTACACAATATAAACAAACATGTGCATTAATGAGTCCTTGACTAGTCATTTTGGCATTTATGAAGGGTTACACATAAATCAAATGATTTTATATTTGTCTGTTAAGAACCAAATATCAATATAGCATAGAAAAACCTCAGAATAAGTACTCAACACCTTGAAAAAGAGATAATTTCATATAATAAGCCTCTTCGACAAGGCAACCTCCTTTTACCCCACATAAATATTCAAGTACAATATCATTCCAAATGAAAATGTCTCCTTGGTATATATAGGAGACTAGGAGTTATAATTACAACTAATGGAATAAAGCCGACATAAATAAAATAACATTACTAATGTAATATGCCCCAATTAAGGGGCAATGAGCCAATATTAGGGCTTAGCATGCCCCTCCCCTTGAGACAAGTTTTGTCCGCAATGCTTGAATAACTCTGGATGCTTTTGTATAAAAGACTCATCTTCCCAAGTGGAATCTTCAGCCGGTAGTTTCCTCTATTTAATGAGATACTCTGAAATGGATTTATTCCTCAGCTGGCAAATTCTTGTGTCAGTCATGGATTTAAGCTCCAATATGATTTTTCCTTCCTCATCAAGTTTTGGCAATATAGTTTGAACTGGGATCTTGTCGCCTATAACCTTCTTTACGCATGAAACATGGAAAACTGGATGTACTCGTGAAGATGCAGGCAACTCCAATTTGTATGACATAGTACCAATCTTTTGCAACACATTATAAGGGCCATAGTACTTTGGTGATAATTTATTATCCTTCTTGGCTTGCTTGAGGGACATCTATTTGTATGGTTGTAGTCTTAAAAGCACTCAATCCCCTACTTCAAAACTACTTTCACTACGATGTTGATCTGCTTGTTTCATGTGATTTTGTGCCATGGTCAGGTTGTCCTTTAATATTTGGAGAACTTGTTGTTGATGCTCAATGTGATCTTCCACTGCTTGAACCTTATATTTTTCTTTTAGAGAAGAAGTGATGGA
>JZKD02S2279521.1:443786-468227 GCA_000966675.3 Picea glauca
ATGTTCAAAGGTAGTGGTAGTTACGAGGGTGAGAACCTATTATCAGTGTAATAGCTTGGTCTGTTGGTGTTGAGCCTCTATGCCTCAGTTCACTTCAAAAGTAAGTCTCTTCGTTTACAGATGCTTCATCGACTGAATAAACTATTGAAACTAGTGGTGGTGCTTCAACTGCCAGCGAGGAAGGAAACTGTCCCCATGAGCGACAGCGAGAAGACTGCACTTACGTCAAAATTTTATTCAACAACTATATAAAGACTATACTAGTCCATGACACACCCAACACCAATTTACATCAACACCAATCTTTTCACAAATATGTTGTAGTTGCAATGGTGAATTCTTCATCCTTAACAAAAATACAATGATTGTCATGTCAAATATGTGGCACTCTGTACTAGTTATGTGATCCGATATAGAGCCCAAATAAATTTTGAAAATTGGATGTTTTCCATAGCCCTTGTTGAGAAAAATATAACAATGATTAGGTGTAGTATGTATAATCAAAACAACATGAATAAACATGAAAAGTAAAATATTAAATAAAATATTGATAATGACCTTCTTTAATATTTACATTTTTTATAACTAAACTTTTGATGAATATAAATATTATATACAAAATAAAAAAATCCCGAAATAAAATTTATTTTTTTAAATTGCTATTAAATTTTGTATTGAGAATATATCCATAAAATACATGGTAAAAATATAAATAGAGTTCAATTTTTAAATGGATCATATGCAAAGGGAAAAGGGTGAATCTAAAGATCTAATTTAAATTAGTGTTTAACTATATTTAAATTAGTGTTTAATCTATCCTTAAACTATATGTAAATCCTAATTAAATGTTTATAGATATCTATAGATAAAACCCTAATTTATATTATATATCAAACCTTAATTAAATTATAGATTAACCATCAATTAAATTTAACTTAGGGTTTAAAAAATTAAATTAAATTAAACTATATATTAAATCTAATTTAAACTATAGATTAAATCTAATTAATTTCAAACTATATATTTAAACCCTAATTTAAATTAAAGATTAAATCCTAAAGAAACTATAAATTAAATTTAACCCTAATTTAAGTTATGATTTAACTATAGATTAAACCCTCGAGATAAAAACTAAAGAAGATAACCATATTTTAAGACTCCGTTGAAGTTTTTCATGCAAAACAAAATTGATAGTATAACATCCACCTATGTTTTGTGTTTATAAGGGATAATCTAAATATAGTTTTTTGGAAATTTTCAACCTTCAATTAAACCTTAATTTAAACTATACATTAACTAAAGATTAAATTTAACTTAGAGTTTAACTAAAAATTAAATTAAATTAAACTAACTATACATTAAACCCTATAATTTAACTATATGTTAAACCCTAGTTTAACTATAGATTTAATTTAATTTTACTATAGATCCAATTGATTTAAATTATTGTTTTAATCTATAGTGAAACCCTAATTTAATGTTTAGATTTATCTATAGAAAAAACAATAATTTAAAGTATATATTAAACTTAATTTAATTTAAGTTAAACCTAATTTAAACCTAATTTAGGTTAATTTTAATTTTAACTTAGTTTAATTTAGTTAATTTTAAACCTAGTTAAATTTAATTTAAATTTAAATCTAATTTAATTTAACTTAAACTATATATTTAAACCCTAATTTAAATTAAAGATTAAACCCTAAAAAAACTATAAATTAAATTTAACCCTAATTTAAATTATAGATTAAACCCTAATTTGAACTATAAATTAAATTTAAACTATAGACTAAATTTAACTTAAAATTTAACTATAAATTAAATTAAACTATAGAATAAATTTAACTTAAAGCTTAACTATAAATTAAATTAAATTAAACTATAGATTAAATCTAATTTAAATCAAAATCTAACTCTAAATTAAACTTTAGATATAAAAACTAAAGAAGATAACTATATTTTGACACTTCATTGAAGTTTGTAATGCAAAACAAAATGAGTAGTATAACATTGACAGGGTTTGTGCTTATAAACCCTAGTAAAACTCTAATAGAAATTTACATTACTCGAGATAAGACCAAGGAAGATTGACTTCAATGAAGATAAAAATAAGGAAGAAAGGGGATAATCAAAGGATACTTTTCTCTATGTCCAATATTCATATGATTAAATTGCAACCAATCAGTGTTAAAGTTATGTGGAAAGGAAATCCAACCAACGATGTCAAAAAAAAGTTAATGATTAAAATGAAAACATTAATGATTAAGATTAGACAACTTGAATGTCACCTTAGTGCGTTCTCTCTTGAGTTATAATTCAACGGTGTGAACCAAAACTAGGGTGGTAAACGTTAAGACTTACTTAAATCCCACCTTACTGCTTTATGTTTTTACTTATAATTCAATGGTGTGAACCAAACAAGGGTGGTAAAAGCTAGCGACGTAAAGCTCATCCTCTTGAAATTTTAAGTGAGAGAAAAGGGAAGCCGTAACAATCACAAAAAGTAGGACCATGAAACCATATTTCACACCCCAAACATGATTAATGAAAGGAGAGGTATGCAACAAAATTTGATCTGTCCATGTTGCTTTTTGGATTGATTGTATATGTTGGAGGATTTTATTTTTGGTCTGTCCATGTTGCTTTTTGGATTGATTGTATATGTTGGAGGATTTTATTTTTGGTTTGACATTTAGGAATAATATCATTAACCAACTTCAAAGAAACCCGAGTACAACAAAATCTGATTGTTCATACTGTGGTATCCCATTTTTTTCCAGGATATGTTAAATAAAACCATTACCAGCCAAAATATATTAAAAAAATGTGATTTGTTCATACTGTTGTATTCTCGTTTTTCTGGGATATGTCAAATAAAGACATCACCAACCATCCTCATGGAAACAAAAAGACAAAATGTGAATTCTCAACTTCATATTATGAACAAAGAAAGAGGATGGCCGACCTAATTTGTTCACAAAAGAAAAGAAGATGTGAATGGCAGTGAATCTGGCGGTGGTGATACTGACATATGATTTAACTGTGGTGATACTGACATATGATTTAACTATAGATTGTGATTTTCCAGAAATCAACGGATGGTAATAGCCTCAAAGAATAAATAAAAAAATCTAAAACATTTAGACTAAAACCTAAAATAAAAACTGAAAAGGGGAAATTAAAATGCAATTTTATCAAGAGCTAGATTCTATCATGAACAGCGCTTGATCAACTCTCTTTATTATTTTGTCCCCAAATAAAGATACAAAATTTCATATCATATTTGTTTTCTCTAAATAATAATTCTATTTGGATTCAAAATCAAGGTGTTACCCTTTAAACACAGGTCATCCAAGATAATAATAATTATATCAGTAATTTGGATTCTATTCGGTTTTGCATCATTTCTTGAATTGCAGTTGTTAGCACTCTGTAAAAATTTTCAACTGATAAAAAAAATGACAGAGGTAACCTACAAACCACTTTAAAGCTGGGTACTAGCTTGCTCAACTTAGAGAGGGCTCTCTCCTGTCACTTGGTCTTTGATAGATGAGTTTTCTTTAACAAATCACTGGCTAGGTTTTGTTTCTTTGAAGGGTTTTTTTATAATTTTGTTGGCAAGGAAGGGGAGGGACACTTAGGGTTATGGAGTCAAAATTCTTAAATGAATAGAAGCATTGACTAGTCGGTAGAACTCTCCAAAGGATAAAGGCTAAATGAGGCGATAAATATAAGTTATAAATTGTAATTTACAGAGTGTAAGAAGAAAGGAAAAACATATAACTGTATAAAAGCATTAAATAAATGAATTCTAACTTCGTTAGGAAGAACTTAACATAGTTTAAATTGCTTAAGCTGAGATCATCACAAGATGAATTATGGACCTTTAACTATCCAATTTAAACAGAAGACATTGTAGATGGAATCAGAATTACAGGAAATACATACAAAGAGAGCTAACAAAACTCAGACCACCACCATTAAAATATTTTCATGGAAACTTCAGGACTTCCGCATGTGTATTCTATTCAGCTTCAGAAAATTACATTCAAGTTCCAAATAGATAAAATCGTTCCCTTGCACTTCTTCCAACCCCTAATACATTTGGAACTCCTAATATTTATACAAGTTGAGTTCCTTCGGTTTGAAATCGATTACAATGATCAAAATGAAACGTTTTGGTATTTGAAACTGTTTACAATGATTAAAAGAAACGTTTCGGTTTTTGAAACTGTTTACAATGATTAGCAAGGAATGTTTCTTGATCCAGATTCTGACTCCTCTGGCGCTTCAGTCCCATTCTTTGCCACTTGTTCTTCTCTGGTCTTCCACATGATCTTCCATCTTTAGTGACATCTAGCCATTATCTACTCGACCCTAGAAAAATGCACTTTGTCTTACCTCGCTGTATTATCTCCTTCCATTGCAAGTCTAAAGGGATATCATAATCTATCATTTTCTTTATCAGGATCTCCAGGTCAATGGAGGAATCATATGACATGACTGGTAGTCTCAGTTTGACTGCTTTGAACTGATTCATAATTTCAAAGTCCGTAATCAAATGCTCCACTAATGTAGCTCCCTTCAGATTTTCCTCCAGGGTTTCGAACTTGGAGTGATCCATTCTGCACTGAGTCATGTGAGCATTATATTCTTCTTGATCATATAATTTTCCCTTTCCATCCCAAAATGGTGGAAGTCCGTTGATAAAATATTCTTTGAACAAATCCTTGAACTCCTTTACATTATGTTCCATCTGTGTTGCCTTGGTTTGAAATGATTTCAACAGGTTATGTTTATCAATAACCCTCCTGGACCAGATAATCAATGTAGTTCTGTATTTAACCCCAATAGTTTGAAGGTCTGCAGTAGGAACAACATTGAGTAAATTTATGGCATTTTGGGCCCATTCTGATGGTTTCTTTGCTAAATTTTCATTCACAACAGTGCACCTGCCCATGGTTGTGATGGCTATACTGTCTTTATCATTAATGAAACTCAAATATACTCTAAAATTGGAAGTTTCAAGAGCTATAGAGTTCTAGATGATGTGCTTGTCCCCCTGCAACATGCCTTTGCCTCTTAACCTCATCTTCAATTTATCTATCCTTTCCTACAAGACTTCATTCTCCTTTTGAAATTGAGCCATTCTTTCATCCTTTTCCTGCATCTCCTGCTTCAATTTATCTATGATTCGTCTTATCCCTTTGATTTCTCCTTATTTTACGATAACTTGTGACATAGCCTAGAAAAGTCCTTCAATGTTTGACCTGGCTTCTGCAGCAAGAGCTACAACTACAACCTTGTTTAGCAATTTTGTCTTCTCTTGTGACCACTTCACCTTTTCGTGTTCTAGCTGCAACACCCTAGCCTTGTAGTGCAATGCTTCTTGACCAAGTGTTTCCTTTTCATGTTCTAGAGAAACCAATTATGTTGTTTGTGGATGCTCTATAGCAGACATTTTCAGTTTCTTGTTCAAAATTTGAATTAATTTGTCTTTCTCATCCAATGAGGATTTCAATGTTTGGGGGCCTTTAGATTCCAGCCTCTTGAACTGAGTCTGCCAAGATCTGCTAGATGCTTTTTCCTACCTCAACTGCCCTTCCAATTTCATTACATAAGATGACAACTTTGAATTATTCAAGCTTAAACTCAAATAATCAAAATACAACATATCACTGGTATGCTTTGGAATTTGACCTTGTATGGAGCACTGATGTTGTCATATCTTATCTTCATCTCAGATAATTTGTCTTCATATGCAACTGCAATGTTAAAGGTCTTATTTTCAACATATCTTACTGTGAACTGAGAAGATTTATGATGCTAAATATTTTCCACTTCAGGGACTAAATCCCTCATCTCACCCATAGCTATGTTTCCCTTCTTAGCATATTATTTTGCCAAATCTTATTTAGATTGATAAAATACCTTAGATGTTCTATAAAATATATATTTCTTGTTCCTAAAGGTTATTGAGTCACCTTCACTTTGGATTTTGATTTCCTTCTCAACCACTATAGTGCTAGTACCACTTTCCACCATATCTATATTTACCTGTTCTCTGGACTCTTCTTCTTCTAAATCCACAATTTGTGTTGGTTGTGAAATTTTGATCTTCTTAGGAGCTATCTACTAATCACTGGTGCCCATGAACTCTGAAATGATTCTCTTGTTGTAAACACTTATCTTAGGAGCTTTGACTATCATTTTCTGAGAAGCTTGTGGTATTTGACTTTGTTGGAGGGTTGCCTCCACTTGCTGTGTTTGAGTTGTTTGCAAGATTGCTTCCATATCAAAATAGACTTCTAAGTTTTACAAATTATCAAAACCTTCAACCTATTCATGCTCATAAGGGGCCTGCTTGTTCATCAATCTTCTCTTCGATATTGGTGTGGATCATATCTTCTTCCCTGTAGTTGTGCAAAACCAAATATTTGAGCTTTGCCTGAACCTGAGATAAGCATGATCTAGTTTTGGCAATGAAGGGGCTAATGATAAAAAATAACTTGAGGTTGGAGGCTTTGTGCAACTTCGAGAAATGTTCTGTCTCATATATAATTCTCTGCCTGATGAATTCAAAGGAAACGATTCTAGGGATCGGAAAAATTGGCAATATGTAAGGGGATTCATGGAAACCATAAACCCAAATTATTGTTGAGTGCATGAATAGTACCCAATCCCCCACTCTGTTCTCTAGATTTGGCTGTAGATAGTTCCTCATGTCATCCAAAACTCTAGGTAGGTTGGTATTGAAAATCAAACTATAAACTCTAGACATGAATTTGTTTATGGAGATGAGTAATGTAATCCTTTTACATTTAGTCGACACAAATGCTTCTTCAGAAATTCTCTCTTGTTGGTTTCTAGGAAAATTCTCAAGATATAGGTTTAGTATTTGAAATGTCTTAGAGAGAGAAAATTCACTAATTGTTTATAGATATTATCAGATATGAATTGATCAAAATTGATACAGAATGACGGACCAGACTCTAACTTAAAAAAGGTAAAAAGGAAGCTGAGCATGACTTCAACTACATATTTGTCATTGTCTAGACCTAAAACTTGACTCAACAGGGAACAAACCCATTCGACTTCAATGACCATTATATTCACATTCATTGACAAAGACAGACCCTCTAAAAAATGTTCAAGTTTTATAATTGTCTCTAAAAACAGATCTCGGACCTCTAATGGACATTCTCTATATACCCTAATCAACTTTTCTTCATTAAAGGTTCATAAATTGTGGAAAAAGACTCTGGTGTACTGAGGGACTCTCGAATTGATAGACTCTCTACCCTACACATGACCTCGGACCCTCGTTTATTCACAATGACTCTTTCTTCATGGGAATATTGTTCGACGCACCAACCTATAAATTCAGGAAACGTGCAAGCAATTTCGATAGCATAAGGGACTATGGTGGCCTGGACTGCTTCAAGGAATGGTATACATTTTCCTACTTTATCAGACAAGTTGCTTCTGGACATAGAGATATGAGAAATAGTGATTTCGATATAAAAAACATCTAAATCTCTGTCAATTAGGGATTCTTCATTTTCCACAGTATATTGTTATGTTACTAAGGTTAAGATAGGATCCATGGTTGTGATGAAAAATACCTAGAAACGAGTGAAAATGGCATGCAATTGGTGCATTGTTGAGCTGCAGTTGAAAGATGGTGGTCGCGCCAAGGTTCAAATGATCCAATGTTTGAAATAATAATAAAATAAATAACAAAATGCCCTTTTATACTTTTTCAAATTTCAGGGGCATGAGAAAGTGGTTTAAGGCAACCCGTTTTTCACCCCGAAATGTACCCAGTGGCGCCACGTAACCCCGAATGAAAACCATGGTTTAAATTTTTGGCACGCTCTCCAAAATTAACCCCTGTGCAACTTCTCCCCCTGAAAATCATTCTGAGTCGTTGATCTGGAGAACTCATAATCCGCGGTGCATCGGGCCCAATCAACTTTGAGCTCCTGCCATATTTAGCCCATTTCCTAATTTATCAGGCTTCCAAACCGGTTTAGCTTTCTGCTAGATTTTGAAATCTTGATTTTACACAAAAAAAATAATAATGGTGACCAACATGGGCTCCAATTGGGAATGCTATCCTCTCAGCAAGGTAGGAAAGAAAGACATACCAAGTGCTCGTCCATTGGGATTTATTTCACTCGTGCAACTAAATCGATCAACAACTTATTCACAAAACTTCATTCACATAACTCAAATTATACTCAGCATAAACTTAGGGCCTTCTCTTCGGGCTTCAATTTCTGCTGATTTGATTTCAATTTCCTCAACTGAAAAACAAAAATGGTTATATACAATGAAATGGAATAGGTGAAAACTTCTTTAAGAGATATAATGCTTGAGAAACCTGTCATTCACATGTCCTCCACCAATGAGATATCCATTATGTTCTTGTAGTAGGTAGGCATTATTTCCATGGTATGCCACAATTTTGAAAGGTCCCAGCCACAGATGGTCGAATTTTCGATGCTTTCCTTTGTCTTCATTCCTGGCATCCCATTTCGACACCGAATCCCCCAGTTTGAAATCATCTTCCTTAGTATGTCTGTCAAAAGATTTCTTAAACTTGTCTTGGTGTAGTTGAGAGTTGTTGAAGGATTTCTCTCTTGTTTGTTGGACATTTATTAGTTCATTTGTCCTCCTTTGAGTGGCATTTGTTTCAACATCTTGCTCCTTTAGCAATATCATCACTAGCAATCCTAATGAAGTAGGAAAATCTGCCTCTTTGCCATACACAATTTGGAAGTGTGAAGTGACAATAGACCTTTTAGTAGTGATCCTATCAGCCCATAGTGCATGGATAAGCTTCTTGTGCCAATCCTTTTTGTTATCTTGCAAGAGATTTTTTATAATTCTATTCAAACTTTTATTGGACGACTCAACCAACCCATTACCCTAAGGGTAATAAGTTGTGGAATGGCCAAGAGTTATATTGTAA
Organism: Picea glauca; assembly: GCA_000966675.3. NCBI lineage: Eukaryota > Viridiplantae > Streptophyta > Pinopsida > Pinales > Pinaceae > Picea > Picea glauca. The sequence goes on from JZKD02S2279521.1 coordinate 452,761, forward strand.
TCACTGCAAAATTTTTCCATATTTTTGGAATTAAATGTTGTTGCATTGTCTATAATGATTTTTATTGGGCAACCAAATCTAGACAAAATATTGTTTTCTAAAAGATGAATGATAACAATATATGTGGCTTGCCTTGTGGGGACTCCTTCAATCAACATGGTGAAGTAATATGTGGCTGTCATTATACACTTGTGCCAAGATGAGGACTGTGGATGAATTTATCCTATGAAATCAAGGTCCCATTGTCTAAAAGGTGCTTCAACAGAGATAGGTTTCAAGGGAAAAGGATGCATTTTTCTCTTTCCATAAAAATTTTTGCATTCATGACCACTTGAAACTTCTTTGTAAACATCAGAAAAAATGTTGGGCCAATAGAACCATGCCCTTAATATTTTGTGCACAATAGTTTTCCAATAATGATTCCCCCCACAATCACCTTTATGAAACTCTCTGATGGTTTTTTCCACTTCTTCCTCCAGCAAACAACTTAGCAAGATCCCACCTGGATCCTTCCAATATAGAGATTGGTTTGGAATGAAAAAAAATTCTTCCTTTAGCTTCAAAATCTTTTCCTTGGTTTTAATCAATTCAGGAGGGGCCTGCAGAGAGTGGGCAACCAAATCTAGACAAAACATTATTTTCTAAAAGAAGAATGATAACAATATCTGTGTCTTGCCTTGTGGGGACTACTTCAATCAACTTGGTGAAGTAATATGTGGCTGTCATTATACACTTGTACTGAGATGAGGACTGTGGATGAATTTATCCTATGAAATCAAGGCCCCATTGTCTAAAAGGTGCTTCAACAGAGATAGGTTTCAAGGGAAAAGGATGCATTTTTCTCTTTCCATAAAAAAATTCGCATTCATGACCACTTGAAACTTCTTTGTAAACATCAAAAAAAATGTTGGGCCAATAGAACCATGCCCTCAATATTTTGTGCACAATAGTTTTCCAATAATGATTCCCCCCACAATCACCTTTATGAAACTCTTTGATGGTTTTTTCCACTTCTTCCTCCAGCAAACAACTTAGCAAGATCCCACCTAGATCCTTCCAATATAGAGATTGGTTTAGAATGAAAAAAAATTCTTCCTTTAGCTTCAAAATCCTAGCCTTGGTTTTACTCAATTCAGGAGGGGCCTGCAGAGATTGGGCAACCAAATCTAGACAAAATATTGTTTTCTAAAAGATGAATGATAACAATATCTGTGGCTTGCCTTGTGGGGACTGCTTCAATCAACTTCGTGAAGTAATATGTGGCTGTCATTATACACTTGTGCCAAGATGAGAACTATGGATGAATTTATCCTATGAAATCAAGGCCCCATTGTCTAAAAGGTGCTTCAACAGAGATAGGTTTCAAGGGAAAAGGCTGCATTTTTCTCTTTCCATAAAAAATTTCCCATTCATGACCACTTGAAACTTCTTTGTAAACATCAAAAAAAATGATGGGCCAATAGAACCATTCCCTCAATATTTTGTGCACAATAGTTTTCCAATAATGATTCCCCCGACAATCACCTTTATGAAACTCTCTGATGGTTTTTTCCACTTCTTCCTCCAACAAACAACTTAGCAAGATCCCACCTGGATCCTTCCAATACAAAGATTGGTTTAGAATGAAAAAAATTGCTTCCTTTAGCTTCAAAATCCTAGCCTTGGTTTTACTCAATTCAAGAGGGGCCTGCAGAGATTGGGCAACCAAATCTAGACAAAATATTGTTTCCTAAAAGATGAATGATAACAATATATGTGGCTTGCCTTGTGGGGACTGCTTCAATCAACTTGGTGAAGTAATATGTGGCTGTCATTATACACTTGTGTCGAGATGAGGACTGTGGATGAATTTATCATATGAAATCAAGGCCCCATTGTCTAAAAGGTGCTTCAACAAAGATAGGTTTCAAGGGAAAAGGCTGTATTTTTCTCTTTCCATAAAAAGTTTCACATTCATGACCACTTGAAACTTCTTTGTAAACATCAGAAAAAATGTTGGGCCAATAGAACTATGCCCTCAATATTTTGTGCACAATAGTTTTCCAATAATGATTCCCCCCACAATAACCTTTATGAAAGTCTCTGATGGTTTTTTCCACTTCTTCCTCCAACAAACAACTTAGCAAGATCCCACCTGGATCCTTCCAATAAAGAGATTGGTTTAGAATGAAAAAATTTGCTTCCTTTACCTTCAAAATCCTAACCTTGGTTTTACTCAATTCAGGAGGGGCCTACAAATTTCTCAGCACATAAAGAATATTGGCATACCATGGGGAGTCAAGGAATGTTTGAGATACTTGAGGGGCCTTCTCATATTCTGATTCTATTGATAAATCAACAATGAAATTAATTCCCAAGAGCTCACAATTTGACTATTCTATCATCTTTTCAAGTCCCTTCCCCTTGATCAACTTTGTAGGTTTGATATCAAGGTCATACTCCAACAACAAATCTATCCACTTGTCCCTTTTTCCCTCAGGATCAGGCTGAGTTAAAATGTCCTTCACAAAACTGTTGGGCACATAAGCAATGGTATGCGAATGCAAGATATAAAATCTAAACTCCTTTAGGGACTTGACCAATGCATAAGCCTTATTTTCCATGATGTCATTCTTTAATGGGGAATCCCTCAATTCCATGTTGTAGTATGCTATAGGCCTCTCAAAATTATGTTCATCCCTTTGTAATAAAACACCAACAATGGTCTATTCTGAGGCAAAATAAAACAATATAAAGTCTTTTGTAAAATTGGGACTGGCTAGCACTGGGGCCTTGTTCAATGCCACTTTAATATATTCAAAAGAATTTATGGCTTCAGGAGTCCACTTTATCTCACTTCCCTTTCTAAGCATGTTAGTGGTACACTTTATGATTTCAGTCAGGTTAGGGATGAATCTTCTCAGAAAATTGACTTTCCCCAGGAAAGATTGCACTTCTTTCTTGCTTCTGGGTGTGCCAATTTTTAGGATTCCTTCAACTCTGCTGAGATCTATCATTATTCCCTCCTTTGAAATAATGTGACCAAGAAACTTTCCCTCTTCCATGCCAAAATTATACTTCTTGGGGTTCAATGAAATTCCAAACTTCCTACATTTTTAAAAACCCCTCCTTAGATGTTTAAGATATTCTTCATTGGAAACTGAATATACTATGATATCATCTAAGTAAATAACAATAAATTTATCTTTCTCATCAGCAAAATCTATATCCATGTCCCTTTGGAAATTTTCTCCTACATTCATGAACCCAAAAGGCATTTTGGCATACATATGAAGGTGCCCCATGGTGTTGTAAAGGTTGTATTTTCCTGATCATCAAGGTGTACCATGATTTGATTGTACCGAGAGAAACCATCCAGCATTGATATTTTTTGAGAACCAACCACTTCCTGCAGAATGTGATCCATCTTAGGCAGTAGTTAATTTTCCTTGAGAGATACCATGTTCATATTTCGAAAGTCTACACATAATCTGATCTCTCCACTTTTTTTTCTAACAGGTACCATATTTTCCACCCACTTAGAAAAAATCAAAGACACTATGATATGGGCTTCAAATGACTTTTTTATCTCCTTTTCAATCAAGGGAAACACCAAAGGGTTAATTCTTCTTAATTTCTTATTGAAAGGTTTATGATCCTCCTTGATTGGAATCACATGTTGAATCACCTTAGTATCATAAACCTTTAGATATTCATAGCTCCATGAAAAAACATCAGGAAATTATTTCATTAAATTGATATACCTTTGCTTTACCTCTGGGCTAAGCGTCTTAGATAGCTTGATGATCTTGGGATCTTCTTGAGTCCCAATGTTGTAATCTTCAACATCTTCATCATTAGCAGTAAATTTAGGACTTCTGGCTACATCATTGTTGTCAAAGATTTTTTCTAATGGGACTAGGCCTTTGGGAATGATGTTATTTTTCAGTGACATTATATCCTTACCAACAATCTGATTCTTGAAATAGCCATCATTTGTGAACACAGTTGCATCTTATTCTTCACAACAATATTCTTCATCAATATTCAAATTTGCAAATTCACCATCCATCTTAAGGAAACTTTCTATTTGTTTATCATGTTCAAAAACCTGCCAGTACTTAATATTATCATGAACTATTGGTCTGTGCTTGACCTCAATCTCATATCCTGTATTAGGAAAAAATGGAATTTTGAAAACTGAGGAAGAAGTAGCTAGCGCATCAACAATCTGATTCTGACCCCTTGGAATCACACGAGACTATATTCTGAAAATTCTTCAAGAATATCAAGCACTATATTCCTATATGCTCTTAATCTAGGATGCTTTGCTTGCTATATTCCCTTCACCTGATTTATAATCAACTCAGATTCTCCATGTTAAAATATCCTCCTAGCACCTATCTCTTTCAAAGTATTCAATCCCAACACTAATGCATCATATTCAACCATATTATTTATGCACTCAAAATAAAGCTTGTAAGAAAAAAAAAAATGTGGCCAATCTGGGGGGGTTAATCCACACACCAACTCTTAATCCTTCTCTACTGACCACTCCATCAAAGCTTATATTCCACATCTCATTCTCTGCACTATTTTGCTATTCTGAAATTTCATTATTTTGTTGATCAGATTTGTCTTTGGAAGTCATATCAGTCTCTGGAACCTTCTCTTCAAAACTCAAATGATTAAAGAAAATGGAAGAACCAATCTTAATCTCCACAGAGTAAATGGGATGGTTTTTTGGTTGGGCTTTGTTATTGACCATGTACTTGAGAAAAAATTCCCTGTACAACCTCCTATGTTGGCCAAAAACATGGATAGTGGCATATGACATATCCATTTGAAAAGTCCCTTTCAGCATTGCATCCCATGATCTGGATAACAACATGCCAAATTTAGGAGGGATATCAACAACCACCACATCCATGACCATATTTTTTGTTGGAATTTGAGACAAAGATACTACCAGATATTTGATTAGGCCCAAGCACTTCACCTTCCTTGAATCAAAAGAGAAAAGGTCATTGTAAGGCCTTGTAATGTCCATACCCAATTGGTCCATGACCACTTTGGGCATCAAATTGTGGGATGATATTGAATCTAACATAGCATTGTGCAGATTCATATCATGAATCTTCAGACTAACATAGAAAGGAGGTACCTCATCAGCATCACTACTCTCCTCTACACGTGGGCCAAACAATATGGCAGGATGATCATCTTGTATATTTAAAGTATCAAACGTTTCTTCCATATTAAGCATATTAATGATCTAATTTCTATATGCACTATTCTTCATCAACTCATTAAATGGAATAGAGATTTTAATTTTGGCCATCTCAATTTCAAAGTTAAAGGAAGATGAGGTTTTTTCTACCTCTTTGATGACTGTCTCCTTTCTTGGTTCAGGTACTTTCTTTAGAGGTTCTTCCTTCTACTTTCCTTTCTTCACAACATGCTTTGCAACAGAGTCTTTCTTAGGCTAACTTGAAGAAGGTGTATTATTTTGAGATTCTTTGGTAGGATTTCCATTTGGAGGATTTGCAGACACCTTTTTGTTTCAAAGATAATATTGTTTCTGGAATTGCATGATGACATTCTGCAGTCCTTTCTGGTAATCTTCCTTTTCCACTGACAACCTTTCATCATTCTCCTGCATGAATATTTCATTTGCATTCATGAACTAATCATGTTCCTCTTTAGTTGAAAACACCTATGTTTCATCACAATCAAAACAATGCATATTGTCTTCAAAAGTTTCATCAAAATTTTCATTTACATAATTATTTTGAAAATGAAGTATTATTTGATGATCACCCTAGTTCCTCTGATCTCTTTGTCTGATTTGTGGAACTGTTGGTCTCCTTTGGTTTCTGGGTGGAACATCAAACCGATCTCTGGTGTTAGGATTATTATCTAAATACATCCTTTCCATGAGTTTCTCCATGGTCTTGATCATCAACTTAAACCTCTCTTATGATGAATGTGAGGCTGAAGGTTACGCTTTATCTTGGACCTTGTTTATGTCTCTGTCAGAATTATATTCGATCTTTCCTAAAGCCATTAGATTTACTTCAAATTCTATTGCATCACTCATCATATCATCTAGTGAAGTGGATCTTCTTTCCCTTAACAAAAGAGTAAATCCACTCTCAAAAGAATCAACATATCTAAGTTGAGCAGCTCTAGGAGGAGGTTTTACTTCAATAGGAATTGAGTTGTAAACTTTCATAAATCTAGCTGAAAACTCTTGTATTGTTTCATCAGGTGACCTTCTCATGTTGTGGTATTGGGTTAGCAACTGAAGGGGGTTATTCTTGTCACCTCACTTTGCAAGAAAACTTGTTTCAAAGGCCTCAAAATCCGGTATACTTATTGTTGGGAGAGCTCTGAACCATTTTCTAACTTCACCTATGAGACTTTAGGAAAATAACCTCATTTTTGCATCTTCATAATCTAACTATTCTAGGTCTACAAAATCAATAAACCAGTCTAAGTGTTTTTGGGCTGACACATTTCCTTCAACATCATATAACCTAATCCTCTGATTATAGTCCCGGGGTAAATCATGTAATTGGGCAGGTAAAACAAGAGGGGAAAACCTAGATGCAATGGTGGCAGTAAGGACTTGAAGTGGTTGATTGTTTTGAATAGGAATCACGGTGGGTCTAATAGAGACAAATAAAATTAAAATTTGGAACCTCTTCTCATCAAAGAAGATTTCATTCAAACTGGAATCAGATTTAGTTCTAAACAAAGTTTGCTCAAATTTCAAATCCAAATCATGGTCTTCAATGCTTTTTACTCCATCCTTGGGAAAAGATAGATTTATGTCCAGACAAAAAAATGGGCTTATTGGCCTTTCTTTTCTTTTGTGTACAATTTTCTCAGGATCAGACACGGGGTTATTGCTTCTGGGTCTGGATTTCTTCTAGTATGAATTCTCTTGGGAGCCAGGATTTCTTGCTGAACTACTTTATGCTACTGTTCTCTTTATAATGGATTCGTCAGGGTAAATTTAGTCTCAACCAATAAGGTATTTGATTCACTGTCACCCTCATGAATCAAATCTGAAGCTTTAAATCATTCTTTACCCTGGGAAAATATTCAGTTTCGTCCCCGACAAAGGCGCCAAAATGTTAGCACTCTGTAAATTTGTTCGATTGATAAAACAAATGACAGAGGTAACCTACAAACCACTTTAAAGCTGGGTACTATCCTACTCAGCTTAGAGAGGGCTCTCTCCTGTCACTTGGTATTAAATAGATGATTTTTCTTTAACAAATCACTGGCTAGGTTTTGTTTCTTTGAAGGGTTTTTTATAATTTTGTTGACAAGGAAGGGGAGGGACACTTAGGGCTATGGAGTCAGACTTCTGAAACAAATAGAAGCACTGACTGGTTGGTATAACTCTCCAAAGGATAAAGGATAAATGAGGCGATAAATATGAGTTATAAATTGTAATTTCCAGAGTGTAAGAAGAAAGGAAAAACATATAACTGTATCAGAGCATTAAATAAATGAATTCTGACTTAGTTAGGAAGAACTTAACATAGTTTAAATTTATTAAGCCGAGAGAATCACAAGATGAATTCTGGGCCTTTAACTATCGAATTTAAACAGAAGACAATGTAAATGGAATCATAAATATAGGAAATACATACAAAGAGAGAAGACAAAACTCAGACCACCACCATTAGAATCTTTTCATGGAAACTTCGAGACTTCTGCATGTGAATTATATTCAGCTATAGAAAATTACATTCAAGTTCCAAATAGATAAAATCGTTCCCTTGCACTTCTACCAATGCCTAATACATTTGGAACTCCGAGTTCCTTCGGTTTGAAATTGATTACAATGATTAAAATGAAACGTTTCAATTTTTGTAACCATTTACAATGATAAATAGAAATGTTTCGGCTTTTGAAACTGTTTACAATGATTAGCAAGGAATGTTTCTTGATCCAAATTATGAATCCTCTAGCTCTTCAGTCTCGTTCTTTGCGACTTGTTCTGTTATGGTCTTCCACATGATCTACCATCTTTAGTGACATATGGCCATAATCTACTAGACCCTAGAAAATTGCACTTTGTCTTACCCAATTGTACGATCTCCTTCCATTTCAAGTCTGAAGGTATATCATAATCTATCATTTCCTTTATCAAGATCTCTAGGTCAATGCAGGAAGCATATGAAATGACTGGTAGTCCCAGTTTGACTGCTTTGAACTGATTCAAAATTTCAAAGTCTATAATCAGATGCTCCACTAATGTAGCTCCCTTTAGATTTTCCTCCAAGGTTTCAAACTTGGAGTGATCCATTTTTCACTGAGTCAGGCGAGAATTATATTCTTCTTAATCATATAATTTTCCCTTTCCATACCAAAAATGTGGAAGTCCTTTGATAAAAAATTCTTCGAACAAATCCTTGAACTCTTGTACACCCTGTTTCCTTGGTTTGGACTGATTTCAATAGGTTATGTTTAGAAATAGCCCTCATGGCCTAGATAATCAATGTAGTTTTTTATTTAACCCCAATAGTCTGAAGGTCTGTAGTAGGAACAACATTGAGTAGATTTATGGCATTTTGGACCCATCTTGATGGTTTCTTTGCTAAAGTTCCATTCACAACAATGCACCTGCTCTTGGATGTGATGGTTATACTGTCTTTATCATTAATGGAATTCAAATATACTCTGATCTTGGCTCCTTCAACAGTTATAGAGTCCCAGATGATGTGCTTGCCCCCCTACAACAGGCCTTTGCCTCTTAACCTCATCTTCAATTTATCTATCCTTTCTTGCAAGACTTAATTCTCCTTTTGAAATTGAGCCATTATTTCATCCTTCGCCTTCATCTCCTGCTTCAATTTCTCTATGCTTCTTTTTAGCCCTTTGATTTCTCCTTCTTTAAGGCTAAATTTTGACATAGCCTCGACAATTCCTTCAATGTTTAACCCGACTTCTGCAGCGGGAGCTACAACTATAGCCTTGTTTAGCAATTTTTTCTTCTCTTGTGACCACTTGACCTTTTCTCGTTCTAGCTGCAACTCCCTAGCCTTGTAGTCCAATGCATCTTGACGAAGTATTTCCTTTTCTTGTTCTAGAACAACCAATTCTGCTATTTGTGGATTCTTTATAGCAGACATTTTCAGTTTCTTCTTCAAACTTTGAATTAATTTGTATTTCTCATCCAATGAGGATTTCAAACCTTGGGGGCCTTTAGATTCCATCCTCTTGACTTGAGTCTGCCAAGCTCTGCTAGATGATTTTTCCTGCCTCAACTGCCCTTCCAATTTCATTGCATAAGATGACAGCTTTGAATTCTTCAAGCTTAAACTCAAATAATCAAAATACAACATAACACTAGTATGCTTATGGAATTTGACCTTGTCTGGAGCACTGATGTTGTCATATATTATATTTATCTCAAGGACTTTGTCTTCATCTACAACTACAATGTTAAGGGTCCTATTTTCAACATCTCTTACTGTGAACAAAGAAGATTTATGTTGAGAAATATTTTCCACTTCAAGGACTAAATCCCTCATCTCACCCAAAGCTATGTTTCCCTTCTCACCATACTATTTTTCAAAATGTTCTTTAGATTAATAAACCGCCTCAGATGTTCTATCAAAGATATATTTATTTTTTCTAAAGGTTCTTGAGTTTCCTTCACTTTGTAGTTTGCTTTCCTTCTTAACCTCTACAATGTTAGTACCACTTTCCACCATATCTAGATTTACTTGTTCTCTAGGCTCTTCTTCTTCTAAATCCACAATCTGTAATGGCTGTGAAAATTTCATATTCTTAGGATTTTTTTTCTCATCACTGGTGCCCATGACCTCTGAACTGCTTCTCTTGCTATAAACACTTATCTTAGGAGCTTTGACTATCATTTTCTGAGAATCTTGTGGTATTTGACTTTGTTGCAAGGTTGCCTCCACTTGTTGTGTTTGAGTTGTTTGCAATATTGCTTCCATATCAACACAGACTTCTAGGTTTTCCATCTTATCAAAACCTTCAACCTGTTCAAGCTCATAAGGGGCCTGTTTGTTCATCAATATTATCTTGGATATGATTTAGTGTGGATCATATCTTCTTCCCTATAGCTGTGCAAAATCAAACTCTTTGATCTTTGATTGAACCTGAGATAAACATGATCTAGTTTTGACAATGAAAGGGCTAATGATAAAAGGGAACTTCAGGTTAGAGGATTTGTGAAACTTTAGGAAATTCTCTGTCTCAGATATAATTATCTGCCTGATGAATTCAAGGGAAAAGATTCTAGTGGTCAAAAAAATAGGCAATAGGTAAGGGGATTCATGACAAGCTGTCATAAACCCAAATTATTGTTGAGTGCATGAATAGTACACAATCCCCCACTCTTTTCTTTGGATTTGGCTATAGATAGCTCCTCATGTCATCCAAAACTCTAGGTAGGCTCGTATTGAAAATCAATCTGTAAACTCTAGACATGACTTTGTTGATGAAGATGAGTAATGTAATTCTTTTACATTCAGTCAACACAAATATTGTTGTTAGAATTAGAGAAGTAATGCAGAACAAAAAAGTCTTTTTAAAAATTTTCATTAGAAGAGCAATTAGAATACATCCATAGATCCTGAACTGTTAACCTTAGGAAGAAAAATCAATTTTCAAGTACACACAATACTCAGATCTGAACAGACTAAGAAATCAACCAGTGATATATCTCTTAGTCAGTAAACATTGGATCATCAAAATAGAAAATAGTACTGATACAGGCTTACTGGACCTTATGCAAATTTAATTCAAGGATAGATCTAAATAATAGATCTAATTTAGAACTAAAGAAACTGATCTAAACAGTGGATCTGAAATAGATCTAAACTAGAAGCAAGATTCAGATAGAAAGGACAAATATATCTAAGTTTCAAAAATCAAATCTAATCAATGATAACCTTTACAAAGTAAATAACAACTTACAGATCTAACTAGAGGATCTTACCTGGAATACTTACCTCAAATTATTGAAGGAGAGCAGCCACACATAGGTGAATAAGATCCACTGAAGATATGCTCAGAAAAAGTCCAGATCATAGATCTACCATATAGGTTAGATCTCTTTCCAAGATATGAAAGGACTTTCTTGCCAGTAGGAGGAGAAAACCACTTAAGACACCACACAGAAAGTTTTTGTGATCAAATCCTTATACACACAGAACTTTCCAACAAGCAAAACCCTTGTGCCAAGGGGTACGAATGTCTTGGATAAATAGTCTATAGGCTGTGGTTCAAGAGGATAGGGACATATATGCTAGAGAGAGGCCATGGCTCAAAGGGTAGAGGCTAGATCTCTGTAGGAGAGGCCACAAATCACTGCAAGGAGGTGACGACATCTTCTTAGAGGGGTCTAGACTTGAAAATAGAAGCGTTGGCTAGTAGAAGGGTTGAACCACCATAAGAAGGGGCCTCAAGGGCCGGGCCACCACAGGAAAAACTCAAACAATAGTTGCAAAAAGGGGGCTGCAGCAATAGTAGGAGATCCGCTCACTTCTTGAAAGAGAACATAAGCACAAAAAATAGATTATCAAAAGGATAAGAGAGGAGGTGTATTTATACTTTAGGATAGGGGTTAAGCTAGGGGTTTAGTAATTTTATTAATTAAAATGATAATTTAAAATTAACATATGTAATTAATATAAATATTAATTAAACATGTTTATAAATTAAACATTTAATTAATATTTTCATAATGACCACTAGAGAAATAAAACAAAACCCCAAACAAACACAATTAAGGGTGAAGGGGGTTTAAGTGGGGTTACTTGGTGGCAGTACTTGTCCATTCATTTTCAAGGTGACCTTTGTAACTTTATCATCATTTCATATAGGATGCATCTCTCATGTGGTCATGCCCACCTTCAAGGCAGGTCATACATCAACAACCACCTGATCAAGGATCAAGTTGCCCTAGAACATTTCTGAGGTCTTATCCGCCAAGGTACAAGACCAAGGATCAACCCATGCCCCAGGCATGGGTACCTTGGAACATTTATAGGGGCCCTAGACATATCTACTGACTTTAAATGCTTGGTCCTAGACCAAGAACCGTAGTCATGTACTGGGGGCCCTTTTAGGAGTCTTTACTGCTTGGTCCCAGACCAAGAACCCCAATCATCTACTAGGGGCCCTTACAAGGGTATTTTTCCATGCCACTGACTATTTAGTCCCAGACCAAGAACCCCAGGAGTGCATTGGGGGCCCTAGATCTCGGCTAGGGAATTTTCCATCCTCCTGGAGAATGGTTCTTGCAGCTGCTTTAAATTTAACACTCTCTGTCAGCATGAGAGGCATTTTCAGCTACACCAAGCTTGTCACGAAAGTATACAAACTTCGTCAGGGATAGTGGCTTGGTAAAAATATATGTTGTTTGTCCTGCCGTCGGAACATATTGAATGTTGAGGACGTTCTTCTGAACCATGTTCCATACATAGTGGTATCTCATCTTAATGTGTTTTGATATGTCGTGAAACATTAGATTCTCGGTGAGCTTTATACAACTCTGATTGTCACAGTGAACGAATGTGGGTTGAAGCTCTGAACTGAACAAATCTGAGAGTAGCTTCCTAAGCCACGCTGCTTCTCTGCTAGCAGCACTTGCAACAATGTATTCTGCTTCTGCAGTGCTTTGGTCTACGGAGCCCTATTTCTTGCTGGACCAGGAAATCATTGTCGAACCCAAACTGAAGCAATATTTGGAAGTGCTCTTCTGATTCACTGTACTTCCCATCCAATCTGAATCTATAAAACCATGGAGCATTACACCTCCACTGGAAGTGTATATGAGACCATAATCTATAGTTTCCCAAACATATCTCATAATATGCTTCACAACAACCATATGTATATGCTTCGATTCACACATGAACTGGCTGAGAGCATTTACTGCATAACAAATGTATGGTCTCGTATGTACAAGATACATCAAGGATCCAATGATCTGCCGATATAAGGTGGGATCTTCAAGATCTGAACCTGTAACTTGATCTTGTAGTTTCTTTAGGTTAGAGATCATTGGAGTAGTCATGGACTTGCAGTCCAACATGCCAAATCTGCGGAGAACATCAACTGCATATTTACTTTGTGAGAGAAATATCTCACCTGGTTTCTTCCATAGCTCCAAGCCTAAGAAATAACGCATGAGCCCCAAGTCTTTCATTTCAAACTCTGTAGAAATCTCCCTCTTAGTCTGAGCTATCAAGTTTTCCTCTCCAGTGAGGAACAAATCATCCACGTATAAGACTAGGATAACTGGATGATTTTGAACAATCTTTATATAAATATTTGGATCTGCTATGCTCTTGGTGAATCCAAGACTTTGTAGAAAACTGTATATTCTACCATACCAAGCTCTCAGGGCTTGTTTCAACCCGTACAGGTATTTCTTGAGTTTGCACACATGAGATATTTTATCATGTATCACAAAAACTTCAGGTTTCTCAATATATACTTCTTGCTCAACTTCACTGTTAAGAAAAGTAGTCTTAACGTCCATCTGGTGGAGTTTCCAACCAAATACTGCTGCAAGAGAGATAATAATCTTGATTGAAGTATACCTAGCAACTAGGGAAAAAATCTCGTCGTAGTCAATTCCTTCTTTCTGGGAGAAACCACGAGCCACAAATCTCGCCTTGTATTTCTCAACACTGCCATCTACTGCATGCTTTATTTTATAAAGCCATTTTGAAGTTACTACTAATTTTCCATGAGGTCTAGGAACTATGGTCCATACATCAATCTTTAGAATAGAATCATATTATTCATTCATAACATCTTTCCACACTTGATGTTTAGAGGCTTCTACAAATGTGGAATGTTCTGAATCAATCACAGTATTTAAATTAGCTATGAGACCGAAGCACTTATCTGGTTTCTTTCTTTCTCTGAAGGTGCCCTTAGGAGTTGAATGCTTTTCTGCTTCTTTCAAAATTTCTCGAAACCATGCTAGCTTCCTTTTAACAGGAGGTATCTCCATTGGAAACTCAATAGTATCCCCTGATGGATCCACTGGAAGTTCTGAGGTTTCCTCCCTCTGCTCATCTAGAAGAGGAGAATTTAAACAATCTACTATTGGAGCTCCTGCTCCTCTGAATCACATGGAAGTTCTCTGGCCCGATGAAAATCTGCTTCTTCATGAAAATTCACATCTTTGCTTACTTCGATGAAATTTTGACCTAGAATATAAATCATGTAATCTTTTGAGGTTTCATTGTATCCCACAAAAGTTCCTTTCTTTCTGGAGGGCTCTAGCTTAGTCCTCTTCTCTTTTGGAATGTGAATATAGACTGGACTGCCAAAGATTCTTAAGTGATCAACTGAGGGCTTAATTCTGGTGAAAACTTTTTCAGGAGTTTTCACTTCAAGGGCTTTGTGTGGACATCTATTATGAATGTAAACAGTAGTACTGGCAGCCTTGGCCCAAAGCGATAAAGGTAAGTTTTGGTCATGCATCATGGCCTTGACTGCTTCACAGATAGTTCTATTCTTTATTTCAGCAACCCCATTTTGTTGAGGGTTGTATGGCACAGTTAGCTCCCTCTTAATTTCAGAAGCCTGACAGAGTTAGTCATATTTTAAGGAGTCAAATTCTTTACCATTATCTATTCTGAAAACTCGGATGTGTCTTCCTGTTTGATTTTCAACAAGATTCTTGAAATCTTGAAATCTGCTAAAAGATTCATCTTTAGTCTTTAAGAAATAAATCCAAGTTTCATGCGAACAATCATAAATAAAAATGATATAATAAATACAACCATTCATAGACAGTGAAGACATAGGCCCACAAAGATCAGAATGAATTAAATCCAGAATTCCATTTGATTTTCTATTACTGAGAGGATAGGATTTCTTTGTATTCTTACCAAGTGAACAACCTTTACAAACACTATCATGCTCAACAGAAAATACTGGCATACTTATCACCATCTTTTGAAAACCTGGAAGAGCATTGTAGTTGAGGTGTCCAAGTCTTTTGTGCCAATTTAGCTCGCAGGGATTTTGTTAATTTTTCAAAATCCCAACCCAGTTTCAGTCTCGCTGTCTTTTCAGTCAAATTTAAATGCCAAACTCAGTTTCAACACTGTTTCAACATATGTTACAGCCTGGTGTTTCAGCATATGACTCAGCACTGTGTTTCAGCATATAATACAGCTTGGTGTTTCAGCATATACTCAGCCTAGTGTTTCAGCATATACTCACAGCGGTGTTTCAACATATGACTCAGCACTGTGTTTCAGCATATACTACAGCCTAGTGTTTCAACATATGCTATAGCCTGGTGTTTCAGCATATGCTACAGCCTGGTGTTTCAGCATAAGCTACAGCATGGTGTTTCAGCATAAGCTACAGCCTGGTGTTTCAGCATATAAAAAACTTAACAGAAAATAAATTTCAGAACTGAAACATGAGGATTATGAACATCGTTTTCAACGCAGAAATAA
>JZKD02S2279521.1:474209-499235 GCA_000966675.3 Picea glauca
TTAAAGGCAGAACAGAGGGGGGGGTCCGGAATTCAATTTAGGCCGTAGATGTAAGCGCTCGTTCCTGAGCCGTCCAGATGTGCTCAAAGATTATAATCAATTCCGGACCCCCCCCCCTCCGGTTAAAGGCAGAACGGAGGGGGGGGTCCTGAATCCCATGTAAACCGTTGATTAGAGCGCCTCTTCCTGAACCGTTTAGATCTGTTCGAAAGTTATCACAGATTCCGGAACCCCCTTCTTCCGTTAAAGGTAGAACGGGCAACGGGGTCTGGAATGTTATAAGGACCATTGATGTGGGCGCTGTGATCTGGGCCCTTGAAAAGTGAAAGAGCTATAGGTAGGGGGCGGGGAAAGTCATACGTAGGAAAACTTAGGATAAGGTCGTTCTCATAGGTTTTCCTTTCGGTTTTTCTCATATAAACCACCAAGGGGACATCAATTCAATTACATCAAGGCATGGAGTCACGGGGTAACACTTTTATTAATCTAGCTTCATTTTGACAAGGGAGGCAAGACAATTAATCTATGTCCTAACCTACTGTCACAAGACAATTGACCCAATTTAAACAGTTGGGTCAAGATTTTATTCTTTCTAGGGGCTATCTGATCAGGATTAGTGGGTCTGATCAGATGTATTCACTAATTCTAACCTAGGGGCTATCTGATCAGGATTAGAGGGTCTGATCAGATGTATTCACTAATCTATCAACATTGAAAATTTAAAAGAACTTGGTCATGCTTGAAAGGTATGACCAAGTTGCTATTATTGCATGGGGCCTTTGCTTCAATTCTTTTGGCCCTCTTTTCTTTTTCTTTTTTCTTTTTTCTTTTTTCTTTTCACAAATAATTTGAAAAATGCAATATCATTTGTGAACCAAATCACCAGATACAGATAATGTCCAAGTCACAAGATGATTCCCATAAATTATGGGGTGATAACACCACGGTTGATCGTCCGCTTAAGTGTGAAGACAAATGCTGGATATTAGTCAAGAATTAAATATATTTCATAATTTGTGCATAATTCCATAATTATTTAACATGCATACACAGTCGAGTGTTCATATTCCAAGTTTTTAATCCTGGATAAGATAGTTAAGTCAGGGGTTACTCCTCATAGGAGTGTTTCGTACGAGCTTTATGCGCGACTGGTGCATGAGCCCAGTCAGGCCGAGTGTTGTAACCATGCTCTGATACCACTTTGTAACACACCCACTATGTAGTTTTTTAAAATTTTGGGGTTAATCTCTCACAAATGAGAAATCCCCAGAAGCCTACATTAGCAAAATGCCGAATCCCTGGTTCTATATCGGGATTCGGGGTTTCTTCCATTGGGGTTTTGACACCCACGATGTCTTGGCGACTACAATCACCAATCTTCGATCTCTGATTCACTCCTTGGTTGCCTGAGCCCCACTTGGATAAGCCTTTGATCCACACGACCAGCTCCTATATGACCATACGACAGCTTCTCGTTGGGGTTTCGAAGTTTGCAGTGTCGAGGTGCACATGTACTCGGAACTCCCGATCCTCCGATCCCTGATGTGCTCCTAGCGTATTGGCTTTCCGGGCTAAGTCCTAGTCAATACGACCACAAGGTTCACAAGACCACAGTCTTAAGTTCTTGTCGGGGCTTGGCGCCTTTCAATGTCATGGTGCACAAGTCCTCGGGACTCTCGACGCGCCTTGACACTGGCTAGCCCCCTTGGCTATACCATGGTCCATGTGACCACTTACCATATGACTGCAGCCGTATAACTTTCCATCGGGGTTTCAGCATTTGCGATGACACAGAACACATATACCCGAGACTCGCGATATCCCGATTCCCGATTCTCTCCGGATACTCGACACGCGTCCCTTGGATCAACGGCTCCTGATGGTGTCGGGTATTCGCATATCGCGGCTATGTAATGTAAGGGTTTCATGTCCTTGAAAACCCCGATACGCTGATTCTCAATATGCCGAACTCCAACTTTCTGGGATCTCTCGCCACGCGTCCTCGCTGATGGACAGTGTTGATCCCGTCGGGAAATCGTGGATCGCGATTTCCTGTTGCGAGCGTTCCATGTCCTTGGAAGCTTCGAATTCCTGATCTGCGACTTTCGTCCGATCTCTGACACCTGTCCTCGTAATGAACGGTTCATATCTCCTCGGGAAATCGTGGATCGCGATTTCCTGTTGCACAACCTCCTTACCATCGAAAACTCCGATGAACAAAACTCCGACGGCGCCCGATCCTTTGCCACCTGTCCTCGCAGACGGACGGCCTGGATTAATTCTCGGGGTTTCGGGACTTATGATGTCCTGGTTCTCATGGCCTTGAGAGCTACAATTTTCCGATGTGTCAAACTCCGATAACGCCTTGATCTCTGACACCTGTCCCTCAGATGGACGACTCAGATCCTATCGGTAAATCGCGGATCGCGATTCCGGATGGCAAGAGTTCTATGTATTCGAAAACCCCGATATGCCGAACTCCGACCCTCTGGGATCCTCCGCCACGTGTCCCTGTTGTTGGACGGCTCAGATCCTATCGGTAAATCGCGTATCACGATTTTCATTATGTATGAGTCTTTTGTTTCCGGAAACCCCGATTTCTCGATCCCCGACTTTACGAGATCTCCTGACACGCGTCCTGCACAATGGACGGCCCAGATCCGATCGGGAAATCGCGTATCACAATTTCAATATGTAACGGTTCTATACTCCCCAAATCTCCGATGGTAAAAATCCCGATGCCTCCCAAACACTGACACGTGTCCTGCTGAGATCAACGGCTAGGATCCATTCTCAGGATTTCGAGGACCACAAGGTCTCGATTCTTAGACTCAATAAAACCCCAGTGACCCTGTTGTCCCGATGACTTCTCCGGGATGTTGACACGTGTCCTTCCGAGATCAACGGCTAGGGTTCTTCTTCTGCACACTAGAGTTTAACTCCGACGCATCTTCTCGAGATCTGATGATTGTTGGGGCTATGATCTAAGATCCAACGGTTCAGATCATTTCCTCGCATGCCAACCCCTGCGCTTAACCCCTGCGTAGCTTCTCCAGATCCAACGGCTGACGGGTAATTGGACCGAACTCTAACAGTCTAGATTCGTTCTTTTGGGTCTTGGAGTTTACGATTCCAATTTCTCGTTGCTCACGATGATAGAGGGCAAAGGGGCAAGGTATGTAACACCTATGTTGCTTTCGTCAATCTAATGGTCGTGAATGACTATGGACCCTCCGACGAGATCTCACCCGTCGACTTATTTATCGCACAACACTACTATTTTGGGACCTCGATAGGATCGTTCCCCCTCGTACAGGGTTAATAAGGCCTGTGCGTTCGAACCCTTATTCTGGGTTCTGGGTGAACCTTTCCAAGGAGGGAATCTCTGTGAAGAGATCCTTACCGGGTTATTCCCGGGAGCAGATAAGGAAGACAACYTCCCGAGGGMGGYTGGGCATGATTAGATTCATTTATCAACGTAAGTCCAGCACGGTTTCCTCAGTGTTAAGCATATATCAACTCATTCATATCAAGCACTACGCGGTCATTCTCATGCTGAAATCATTTACAATTTCACAAGTTATATGAGCTAACATCTTCTCCATATTAACAATTGTTGTACAGACAATTCCTTCACAGGAGACATTTACAATTCCATATGTGACAGCATATAAATTTCAAAATGCAGTATAAGCAAAACACTTATCAGAAATAACTTCAACAATGGAAGCAACTGCTGAGAGGGGTGCTCGTTTCCACCCAACCGTAGGCGTAGTGACTCCAATTGGATTTACCACTAGCCACCCCCGAGCTGAGACCACGATGTCCTGAGACCTGCGTCTCTCTTTCTGCCAGTGCCCAGGAGGGAAGGTTGCAATCCCTTCCTCTCTGCGGTCACTCACTCTATGTAAAAACTGGCCAGAGTTCCCCTCGCGTTCGCCCCCTTTCAATCGCTTCTGCCATACGCCTTATCCTCTCGCGAGGTTGCGTGTGGCACGATTACCGTCGTGCTGGTCAGTCATGATGGCTCTACGGATAGGCAGTTCACCTCCCCATCCCTCATCAAGCCATCAACCTGCCAGCCTGCAAGGCATTTATTTCAAGGCTAGCGAGCCGCTTTTGATTCTCCGGGCCAGTGGAGTCCAAATACAGTATTTAATTCTTGGTGGAAGTTAACGTCCCTTTTTCAAGGTGCCCTCCACCACCATCGTGGTCTCTTTTCCGCACATCCCCTCTCAACAGTTCTGCAATAAATTCAAACTATCATTTACATTCATTGACCTCTTCCTGCAGGTCCATTTACAACACATATTCATACTTATGAGTTTTGCCATAGTCCTTGGCCAGTTCAGTTATATTTACAATCTGGGGGAAACAGGGTGTTACACTTTGACCCTGGAAAAACCCACAAGGGGAAAACCAGTTAGAGAGGGCTTTGTATTATTTATGAGCTTCTGAGAAATTATTTTACAGCATATTCATCTTCAGATATTTACACAAATTTATCTGGACATTCATGTAGCTTTGCTCCTCAATTTCTAAACTAGAAATTCGTACAACTGTACGACAATTAACGTTGTACGGACTGTCACGAAATTCGTGCCAAAACTCTGCTAAGATTCAATTTCTGTGCCACTCAATGCTATTTGGCAACTTTGGAATGCATGCCAATGCTCCCAGAAATTGTTGTTGCTGTCTCTTTTCTTCAGCTCAACCTCTCTCTTGCTCTCTCTTGTTCTCTCAACAAGAATTCTTGAGCTCCTCTTGTTCTCTCAACAAGAATGCTTCAACTTCCTCTTGCTCTTGGCATCTCACCAAAAATCCTCTTGGCCTCTCACCGAGATTTCTTCAACTCCCAAGAATGGGTGCGCCCATTTGCCTTAATCAACCTCATGAGGGAAGGTGAGGAGTTTTCTAATCTAACAGCTGGGATTAGATTAGATGGGTGGATGAGATTTGGTGTCTCATCACTCACCCTCACTTTAATCATAAAGTTATCTTTTAATTTGCATCTCACAAATTAATTTGACTAAGACCCACATTTGGCAATTTCTCCCCTTAGGCGCCTAGGGAAGAGAAACACTTGCCTTTGTACTACATTTTCATTAAAAAATCAACAGATTTATCGTCTCGTAAACTAGAGATTGAGCAACCTGACCTAAAATCTTATAAAGTCCACTCTCACGAGTTCCAATGGTTATAGCAGTACTTAAATATTCATTTGAGAACCATACGAGGGCCTTCCCTTTGGAGAAAGCTACTGAGTAACCCTTACTTTCTAAAACTGGAACAGAGATTAAATTTTTCTTTAGACCAGGTACATAAAGAATTTCATCAATGTGAAAGATATTACCTGAGTGAAAATGGAAGGAGGTAGATCCAAAACCTTTTATGTCATAGGTGCCATCATCACCTAGTTCTACCTTTGCCTTGAATTTCTTGTCTTGATAGTTTGCAAGGTTTTGTTTGAAGCCTGTCATGTGTCTGGAAGCATCGTTGTCTATTAGCCAAATCTCTTCTGACTTGGTGATAGTGTTGGAAAGAGCTGAGATAAGATAATATTCCTTTTGTTGTTCTTTCTCTTTGGTGGCAGCCCTAGTTTGCCTTCTTTGAGGCTCCTTTAGAGGTTTAGCCTCTTCAGTGGCAACTGAGGCTTGGAATCTTCCTCTTGTTTTTTGCTGAGAGGGAGGACTCCTGCAATCTCTTGCATAATTTCCTAGCTTATTGCAATTAAAACATTTAACTTTAGATAAATGAGGATTGAGATGAGATAGCTTACTCTGGGGTTTCTTACCTTTGCCTTTTGACTTAGGGAACTTCTTCCATTTCTTGGTCTTTGCTACAAGGGCATGATATTTTAGAATTGAATAATCATTTATGTTGTTTAGTCTTCTTTCTTCTTCTAAGCAGTCATGTCACAATCTTTCAAAATTAGGTTGGGATTCTCTTCCAGTTACGGATGCAAGAAAAAATCTCCAAGAATCAGGAAGTCCATCAAAAGTTGTTTGAACAAGATCATCATCATCTACAGGAACACCAATTGCAATAAGTTGATCTTTGGTTTGTGCAATCTTGGAGAAGAAAGTAGCAACTGTATCATCCTTTCCCATTTTCAAGGTACGTAATTGTTTCTTCAAAATTCTTTTCTGAGTTGGTGCCTTCTTTTCATAGATGTTTTCCAAGGCATCAAAACAATCTTTGGCAGTTCTTAGATGACCAAAGATGGGCATCATGATGTCTTTGATAGAATAAAAAATGATTCTTTTATCCTCGGTTTGTTTCCTTTTGTATGTTGCCCTGGCTGTGTTTGAGGTGGGTTATTCAATCTCCCTAGAGATCAACTCTTCTAGATCATTCTCTTCAAGAATGTGTACTATTATGTATTTCCAAGCATTAAAGTTTGCAGCCCCTACAAGTATGTCTTCAACTTTAACCGATGAGGAAGCCATGCTGAGATCTGGATTAGCTTGATCTCTGCAAAACAACCCTAACTAGTGGATCTGTGTAGGCTCAAGATTATATCTTTGAGCTCTCTTCACACCGCTAGCTCTAATACCATGTTAGAATTAGAGAAGTAATGCAGAACAGAAAAGTCTTTTTAAAATTTTTCGTTAGAAGAGCAATTAGAATACATCCATAGATCCTAAATTGTTAACCTTACGAAGAAAAAACAATTTTCAAGTACACACAATACTCAAATTTGAATAGACTAAGAACTCAACCAGTGATCTATCTCTTAGTCAGTAAACATTAGATCATCAAAAAAAAAAATAGTATTGATACAGGCTTACTGGACCTGATGCAAATTTAATTCAAGGATAGATCTAAACAATAGCTCTAATTTAGAACTAAAGAAACTAATCTAAACAATGGATCTGAAACAGATCTAAACTAGAAGCAAGATTCAGATAGAAAGGACAAATAGATCTAAGTTTCAGAAAGCAGATCTAATCAATGATAACCTTTAGAAAGCAAATAACAACTTACAGATCTAACTAGAGGATCTTACCTAGAATACTTACTTCAAATTACTAAAGGAGAGCAGCCACACATAGGTGAATAAGATCCACTAAAGATATGCTCAGAAAAAGCCAGGATCATAGATCTACCATATAGGTTAGATCTCTTTCCAAGAGATGAAAGGACTTTCTTTCCACCAGGAGGAGAAAACCACTTAAGACACCACACATAAATTTTATGTGATCAAACCCTTATACACACAGAAATTTCCAGCAAGAAAAACCCTTGTGCCAAGGGGTACGAATGTCTTGGATAAATAGTCTATAGGCTATGACTCAAGAGGACAGGGACAGATCTACTAGAGAGAGGCCACGACTGAAAGGGTAGAGGCCATATCTATGTAGGAGAGGCCACGGTTCACTGCAAGGAGGGGTCTAGACATGCAAACAAAAATGTTGGCTAGTAGAAGGGTCGAACCATCATAAGAAGGGGCCTCAAGGGTCGAGCCACCACAGGAAAAACTTCAAGGGCCGAGCCACCACATTAGAAGCTTCAAGGGTCGAGCCACCACAGGAAAAACTCAAACAACAGTTGCAAAAAGGGGGCCGCAACAATAGTAGGAGATCCACTCACTTCTTGAAAGAGAACATAAGCACAAAAAATAGATTATCAAAAGGATAAGAGAGGAGATGTATTTATACTTTAGGATAGGGGTTAAGCTAGGGGTTTAGTAATTTTATTAATTAAAATGATATTTTAAAATTAACATATTTAATTAATATAAATATTAATTAAACATGTTTATAAATTAAACATTTAATTAATATTTTCATAATGACCCTTAGAGCAATAAAAAAAAACCCCAAACAAACACAATTAAGGGTGAAGAGGGTTTAAGTGGGGTTACTTGGTTGCATTACTTGTCCATTCATTTTCAAGGTGACCTTCATAACTTTATCATCATTGCATATGGGACACATCCCTCATGTGGTCATGCCCACCTTCAAGGGGGGTCATACACCAACAACCACCTGATCAAGGATCAGGTTGCCCCAGAACATTTCTGAGGTCTTATCCACCAAGGTACAAGACCAAGGATCAACCCATGCCCCAGGCATGGGTACCCTGGAAAATTTCTAGGGGTCCTAGACATATCTAGGGACTTTAACTGCTTGGTCCCATACCAAGAACCCCAGTCATGTATTGGGGGCCCTCTTAGGGGTCTTTATTGCTTGGTCCCAGACCAATAACCCCAATCATCTATTGGGGGCCCTTACAAGGGTCTTTTGCCATGGCACTGACTGTTTGGTCCAAGACCAAGAGCCTCAGATGTTCAATGGGGGCCCTAGATCTCGGCTAGGGACTTTTCCATCCTCCTGGAGAATGGCTCTTGCACCTGCTTTAAATTTAACAGATGCTTCAAGAAATTCTCTCTTGTTGGTTTCCAGGAAAATTCTCAACAGATAGGTGTAGTATCTAAAATGTCTTAGAGCTCAAAAATTCACTAGCTGTTTATGGATATTATCAACTATGAATTGATCAAAATTGATACAGACTGACGGACCAAACCCTGACTTAAAAAAAGTTAAAAGGAAACCAAGCATGACTTCGACTACATATTTGTGATTGTCTAGACCTAGAACTTGACTCAACATGGAACAGACCCATTGGACTTCAATGACCATTATATTCACATTCATCGGCAAAGACAAACTCTCGGAAAAAATTTCAGGTTTGATAATTGTGTGTAAAAACAGATTTCAGACCTTTGACGGACATTCTCTATATACACTAATAAGTTTTTCTTCATTGAAAGGTTCAGAAATTGCGGAAAAAGACTCTGGTATACTGAGGGACTCTCGAATTGACAGACTCTCTACCCTACACATGACCTCGAACCCTCGTTTATTCACAACGACTCTTTCGTCATGGGAATATTGTTCGGTGCACCAACCTATAAATTTAGGAAACATGAAAGCAATTTCGACAACATAAGGGACTATGGTGGCCTCGACTGCTTCAATGAACGATATACATTTTTCTACTTTATCAGACTGGTTTCTTCTGGACACAGAGATAGGAGAAATAGTGATTTCGGTATAAAAAACATATGAATCTCGGTCAATTAGGGCTTCTTCATTTGCCACAGGATCTTGTTCTGTTACTAAGGTTATGATAAGATCCATGGTTGTGATGAAAAATACCTGGAAACGAGTGGAAATGGCGTGCAATTGGTGTATTGTTGAGCTGCAGTTGAAAGATGGTGGTTGCGCTAAGGTTCAAACGGTCCACTGCTCGAAAAAATAATAAAATAAATAACAAAATGCCCTTTTATACTTTTCCAAATTTCGGGGGCGTGAGAAAGTGGTTTAAGGCAACCTTCTTTTCTCCCCGAAATGCACCTAGTGGCGCCACGTAACCCCGAACGAAAACCTTGATTTAAATTTTGGGCCCACTCTCCAAAATTAAGTCCCGCTCAACTTTTCCCCCAAAATCATTCTCGGCCGTTGATCTTGAGAACTCACGATCCGCGATGCGTCGGGCCAGATCAACTTAACTACTAGATTTAGCCTATCCCTACCATATTTAGCCCCTTTCCTAATTTATCAAGCTTCCAACCGATTTAGCTTTCCACTAGATTATGAAATCTTGATTTCACACACACCCTCTAAAAAAAAAAAAGATTAATGATGACCAACAAGAGTAATGATATCAATCTAAAATGGCCATACTCCAATAATTTAAGAGTGAATTGGCAACCGGACGAGGAATATGTGTATGCAAATTTCAGATGAAGAGCTTCATGTTGAAGCGTAATCTATAATAATGTTTAGATTGTTAAGGGGTGAATAATATCTCATGTCCAATCTCAACATAAATATAATAAAAACCCTCGTGTCCATCTCAACATAAATATAATAAAAACCCTAAAGAGGGAACAATGATTGCCTTAAGAATAAAATGTTTAAAAGAGTGCAATTGCTGAAATATTACAGATTAAGATTAAGCTATTGTCTTTCACCATTAACCTATATGTGTTCACCAACCATAGGTTCTCTCAAGGAAACTTTACTGGTTCATTGGCCTCAAGAGAAGGATAATGCTCCAAAAACTGTCAATGATTTGAAACTTATCAATAAGGGGAATATTTTTGTCAAGACACTTGCAGAGTCTATAGTTCCTGTTGGTGAGAATTCTGACGGGGTTATTACAATGCATGTTGTTGTGCGCTCTCCTTCATCAGACAAAAACAACTAGCGAATGCTCAAAAGAAGAACAGATGTTCATGCATGATTCTGTAGAGACAAAAACAACTAGCGAATGCTCAAAAGAAGAACAGATGTTCATGCATGATTCTGTAGAGACAAAATTAATTTTAAGCAGAAAAAAATTATTTTAAATCTTCGAGATCCAATATGATATGAATCTTATGAATCTAATGGCATACATGCAATTTAAATCAACAGACAGATAAGGGCACAATTCAGCATGCACACAGACATGTGCGTACATGCAATTTAAAATCCATCTATTTAATGGACAGATGAATATAAAATACAAAAAACATTTGTTGCTAACCTCTTTGGTGATGTTGATACTGATGATGTTGTGTCTATAATATTGTTTCCTCCTCTCCACTATGCTCCTCTATACCACCTTGCTCGAACTGCAACAATCTGGATCTGCAACTACAGAAATGACAAAGGTTTTCTTAACTACAGAAATGACAAATGTTTTCTTATTTACATAAACTTGAGATTGCAGACATGGAAAAATCTCCCACAGCTCCCAAGACCCAAGAATTGAAAAGAAAAAGGCTTGGAAGTAGATACATTGCAAAAAACTCAAAAAAAAAAAATTGTTTCCTCCTCTCCTCTTTGCTCCTCTATACCACCTTGCTCGAACTGCAACAATCTGGATCTGCAACTACATAAATGACAAAGGTTTTCTTAACTACAGAAATGACAAATGTTTTCTTATTTACATAAACTTGAGATTACAGACATGGAAGAATCTCCCACACCTCCCGAGAATTGAAAAGAAAAATGCTTGGAAGTAGATACATTGTGAAAAACTCAAAAAAAATAAAAAAAAATAAATAAATAATGTCCAAGACCATCAATTAAACAGATGGCTGAAAATACAAATATATTTTTATTGTATTTATTGGTTGTTTGTATTCTGCATCGTAAGTCGGGCAAGAAACTGCCGGAGGGCATCAACCGGTCTGAGGTATCAAGAGGCGCTCCACCCAGACGCTCCATATACCCAATAAATGCTCTCTGAACAGTCGGAGGGCATCAATAGCTTGGTTGGAGGTATCAAGAGGCGCTAAACCCACGCGCTCCAGTACCCATTAAATGCTGGAACAGGGTTTAACGTGAAGTGCGTGAGCGTTTATATCCAGACATCCCACCAAACTTACAGGTGGTAAATAACGTGCCACCAAGCCTTACAGGTGGTGAATAAATGTTGAGCTATATAATTAAAAGCTCATTAAATCTACCCATTTTCAATAAGTGTACTACTGCAACTAGGCTCGGCTCACGATGAAAATGGTAAGCGGAGAACAGTGGTTGAAACATGACTGGCGGATAGAGATGGGGAACTGTAATTTGTAATTAAATTTTAAATGTGTAATAATATGTATTAGCTAACCCTAGCCCCCTTTCCTTTTCTCTTCCCATATAAAAATCACCTCTAATCCCAAACCTGCAACGAGTTTGGTATCTTTCTCCTCTTGCGAATCCTTTCTCCCTACTTTAGAAAGAACGATGGCAGTCACATGCAGCAACAGTAGCTTGATTGCTGTTGTTTTGATATTGATATGTTCTTGCTGTTGGATTCAGCACTGTCAGTCGAAAAAGACGGCTTACGAAGAATTGGAGAAACACGGATTCCCCGTCGGACTTCTGCCTACCAGTGTGAAGAAATACAAACTGCATCACCTCGATGGTAAGTTCAAAGTGTTCTTGTACTCATCCTGCAATTTCACCGTGGACTCCTATCATCTCTACTACGAGAGGAAATTTAAGGGCAAGATCCACACTGATATCATCAAGGACCTCGAGGGCGTCACCGTCAAGGTGCAGAACTACGATTTAAGCATCGAAAGAGTGGTCCGGGATGGCGAGTACTTAAATTTCTACGCAGGATCATATACTGCTTCTTTTCCTGTTACTAACTTCAATGAAAGCCCGGAATGCGGCTGTGGCTTTGATTGCCCTGAAAACTCCACTCAGCTCGTTCAATCAGCCTAGGTTTCTCCAGGCGATATAGGTCAGTCAATAAAATTGTTATTATTTTTTCAGATCTAGCAGAACTTCTGGCGATGCAATGAACAGGCGTGATTTTTTCTTTGTTTCTGTGAGTTTTTGGAGTTACGGCTACGCAGTGCATTTTCTGTACGGGCATGGATAATTAAGAACAAATAAGTACTTATCTACTGTAGCATCTCAGATTAATGATTACTTGCCATGGCTTGTCGTTTGATTTTGTGGTTGGACTGTTTTGTTAATCATTCTGAATGGTAGTTATTGATAGCATTGGAATTGATGGTTGTCATTTGTTTCTAAAAACTGAAGATGATTAAGATTTAGTAGACTATTTCTTCTCAACTTGCCTTCCATTATAATTCAATATAATGGTGGCTAAATCTAGAGGGATTTAAATCCAGAGGGGTAAGGTAAGTATACTTTCGTAGACTTTACCAGTCAAATTGTTGGACAGAGGGGGTCCCTTGTCCCACAAACAAAGGGGTCTCATACACCAATTTGATGTGCTGGCTTGGCCGTGACCTTAAAAATAGATTATTATTATTAATAATAATGGTCATGCTTAATATATAAACTTAGAAATCTCTGGACCAACAAATACTAAAAAGAATGATCTCTGAGTACAGTGCCCTTGTGATTTTTAATGTTTTTAATTGTTTTGATTATGATTTTGATGTGTGGATATCGATACAGTAGTATGAACATTTTAAGGTCTCATTCATACATATAAAGTCGAGATAGATTCTAATTCTGGAAGTGTTGTTTTTAAAGTAGTATGAACATTTTAAGGTCTCATTCATACATATAAAGTCCAAATAGATTCTAATTCTGGAAGTGTTGTTTTTAAATAGTTCGCTATAAACATGTGCTACATGATATTTGGTTATGAAATTAAAAAATCTATCACTTTGGTCAATTTGTTTTGCATTATTAATCAGGAAAACTAGAACCTAAAAGCTATGAAAGTTTTATTATTTGCATTATTAATCGAGAAAACTAAAACTTAAAAGTCATCAAAGTTTTATTATTATTATTTTTTATTATTATTTTTTTTTTTTTTTTATGAAATATGAAAAAATTATAATCAATATCACTATTATTATTTTAATTAATTTATAAACAATATAAAAAAATTATTATAAATCTATATTAATCAATTAATTTATAAACAACATCAAAAAAAATTATTATTTTCAACCATTTATGGATTTCACAAAATTATATATTAATCACATTGAGGAAATCTACAAATCCACGTGAAGTTATAAATTAATTAGAAAAAGGAACTTGCAAAACCGTTTGGTTTGGTTAAATGAATATCAGTAGTGCACTCGTTGCTGGGTGTTGTTAGGGCTTAATGAATATTAATTTTCATATATGTATATATATAATTATGTATATATATAATTATAATGTATATTAAATATTTACTAAAAATAATATTATCATTTTAATTTAAGGAAATTTTTGTTGTTTAGTTGATTTTAGGAAAGTTTTTTATATTGATTAGGGTCGGTCTTTGAAATAGGTTAGAAGAACTAAAAGTTTCCTCGGGTCTTAGAGCTGCTACACATTATTGAATAGTTTAGGAGCAACTCTGGTTGGTCAAAAGAAATAAATTGAGATATGAGAGTCAAACAAGGTTGTTGGTCAAAACAAATGACAAGGTTGTGTTGGACTAACTCTTGCCTCATCGTCCTTCTTCTCTATGTGGATGATATTGTTCTGATGGAAGGAATCCCTATGACCTTAGTGAGTAGCTTTGAATCCTCAAGGACTTATGCTCCAATATAGGTATGACTTTAAACACTAAGAAAACAAACTTTTGTATATGACAACAATATCTTGGAGGGAGTTCCTTAGTAGAAATATCTTGGAATTGATATTCATCACAATCTCAATTGGAAGTATAGCATTGAGAAAAGGATAAATAGAGGGTGGAAAACTTATTATGGGCTTGAAAATAATCGTGGAGAAAGATAGAACACATCCACAATACTTTTATAACTTGTAGTTTCAAAATTAAAGGAAATACACCCTATCATATCCTCCTCATAGAAGCAAGCATTTCCCTCATTGAGAGCACAAGTATGATTGGGTACTTAATGTACAAGAACAAATAAGCAATATGATTAACAAGAGGCTCCCCAAAATTGCTTGAGACTCTAGCCAAAATCACCAATGGCTCAAGTGGGGATGGGATAATGATGCCAAGTCTTGACTAAGTCATTATGGAATGAAAGAGAAAGTTATTTAGAAGAATATTTATGATATTAAAAATATTGTACAAGCTAAATTTTAGGAGAATCTATGACCCCATAAATAATTAGAGGATAAAAGAAAATTAAAATATTATAAGGAGGTAGTTAAGGAAGAATTGCTAAAATAAGAACTAATTCTCATGAGCTGCATAGTGAAAGTGAGCATTGAACAATCCCCAACCCCAAAACACCATGGGACTACAGAATTTACCAAGAGGGTTGAAGATGAAAATAACTTTCCCCTAGAGTGCCCTTGGGTATACCCAAATTATATCTCAATTTAAAAATATTTGTGAGAATAAGGACCTTTCTAACCTTCTAAGACATCAAAACTTTAGTGATCTTGGAACACTTCTCTTAATTCTTTTCAAGCATCCAAATAACATTTTAAAGAAATCCAAGTAACCTCTTACTTTTCTTAAGGTTAGATAGATCAATTTTGGTTTTAGTGGATGTTAACCACCATCATCATCATCATTAAAAAAATTAATTAAAAAATATTATTATATGAATTTGAAATTATATTCTTAATAAGAGAAAATCCAAGTTTGTTCAAAATCAATGTAAGTATGTGTGATAAAAAAAGTCAACCAAACCTAGATTAATGTAAAGATGAATTATATTATCAAAATGAGTTAGCAATTTAATTCATTATTTAAAGATTTTATGATTGATCAAATTCAATAAAAAATATTAAGCCAATTTAATAGTTATTTATTTATTTTTATTTAAATTATAAAAAGTTTTATTAATAAATGTAATAGGTAAGTATGTTTTAAGAATTAAATTAGTCTAGCCTGGGGGTGTAGAGAAATTGGTGAAGGAGTGTATTATTAAAGCACTCAACTATGTGAAGTAGTCTACAGAGGTATACATACCCAAGTCTACGAAGGTATACATACCCTACCCCATTTGGATTTGAAATTCTAACCTATTAGAAGGAAACACATGTTCTTAATCATTAGGCTCACTCGCTCTGTATATCCTACTTCATTTATTACATGATTAGTCATCAAATTAACAACATATACATTATGTAGCTTAGTCTCATAAACAACAAACTCAACAAATGACTAATTTCAAGCCCATTAATTCTTCTAATCATCTTGAGTTACAGTTACAATTGGGTTACAATCAATACATAATATATCCTACTTCATTTGTTACATGATAAGTCATCAAACTAACAACATATAGCTTAGTCTCATAAACAACAAACTCAACAAATGGCTTCGTTGTACCAAAATACCAAAAATAGTTATAACCTTAATTTTAAACATAAACTTAATCTATGTCATGTATTCAAAAATATACTTATAGATTTATACCCTAATTTTAAACATAAACTTAATATATGTCATGTACAAAAAATATATACTTATAGGTTTAACATGACATAATCATAGATTCCATGGCTCATTTATTTATCCCAACATAATTGAACATAATAAAGAAAATTCAATCATATATAAAACACTAATATATGTGAAACAATTTAAAGATCAAAAGGAAAAGAGACGGCAAAACGCAAGAGCACGTATTTTATTATTGCATGACCTAAGTATATCCATGATGCTCAGTACATTTCATGCCAATGAGAGGTAGATCTCAAAAAATAAACAAAGAGACTTCAATAAGATGAATGATGCCCTTTCTCTAATAAGATGAATGATGCCACTTCTCTAATAAGTTCCTAGATGAGGTCGACAAGGAAACCTTGATAAAAATTGGGGATTAATTGACATAGTAAATTTTAATTTTTATATATTTTTTATAATAAAGATTTTTTATATTTAATTTTAAATATTTGTTATTTTTCTTAATAAAATTTTAGAAAATAACTATACGTAGTTTTCAATTTAATTGATTCATAATTCACATCCTCTACCTCTAGTTATGTTGAGTTACTTTATGCAATTTGTATTTATATCTAGACAATACTTATAAAAATGTATTTATTTAGGTTTAACAATTATATGACATATACTTCTTGGATCATAAATGAGACATTGAGATGAGTTACTTTATGAAATTTGTATTTACATCTAGACAATATTTATAAAAATGTATTTATTTAGGTTTTTTTTGGTCCTGCACCATAAATGAGACATTGAGAGGGTTCTTGGTAGTGGGTGAGAAGTAAAACACCTTAAAAATGTATTTATTTAGGTTTTTCTTTGGTCCTACACCATAAATGAGACATTGACACGGTTCTTGGTAGTGGGTGAGAAGTAAACCACCTAAAAATAAGGGAGGGTAACCTTGAAGGGTTGAGAAACTTGGAGAAAGGACCTCATCCTAAGGATTCTACTAAAGAACTCTAGAAAACCAAGCTCTTGGAATTTTATAGGGGTCTTGTAGGGAAATGTGTTGAAGCATGGTTAGAAGACATCATGAGGTGCTTCTTACTAAGAGGGTATGCCTACACCTCAAAGGTCATGATATCCATTTTCTAGTTCCATAATAATGTCTTAAGCTAGTGGGGAAACCTAGAGAACTATTTTCATATCATTTCTAATAGTGTCTCCTAGGAATTATTTCATGAAAGAGTTCGAAAGAAGTACCTTCCAACATAATTTAAAGAGCAGAAGGTTGGATGTTTTCATGTGTTGGTTCAGGGAGGTCAAACAATGGAGGAGTAGAAGATGAGTTTTGTTATTCCTCAGGTTGTTCCTATTAAGAGAACAATGCGAAGGGACCCTAAGAAAGTTTTTATACTTTCTCTCTTTAAGCTAGGATGAAAATTTTCAGTAGTGAAAAGGAACATCCCTCACTTTAAAGAAGATTGAATGAAAAAGAATTTTTATAATAATATAGTTAAATAACACTTTAAGCTAAACTAATACAACACACACCATCAAATAAATAATGATGGACAATTTTATCCAATTTAGAACAGTTAAAAAATGAGTTACATAAATGAAACAATGCTATAAACTCCAAATTTTTCATAAAATTCAAACTCTGTTATCCATAATCTCAAAAAAACCTATTTCTTTATAAAAATATAACTTTTTCACATATAAGAATATAAGAATGAAGCATGTACACAATATGATAACAAAATTTACATCAATTACTTGATTAATATATATAAATTACTAAACACTAAAAATACCATAAAGCCTCATCAAACAATTCAAGATATAAATGATTCTTACAATAGTGAATAACACAATCCATGAAGATTATGTATATCAATAGGGGTTGATATGAATCATTAAGAAATAATGACTACATGATAAAACAAATATCATGTCTTTATCTACAAATTCATTACTGAACAATTGTATTCATATACACAGAACACCAAAAATGAAAAAATAACTTGAAGAACATTAAATGAAAACCAAACAATAGGAATAAAATGTTTGAAATCAATGATGAATAGATCAAAATTTAAAATGCCAAAGTGTTGTAATAGAGGATCTCGAAATAAAATGAACATTTCTGTTATGAGTGAGTTCTTCATAAAGCAATGTATGTCTTTTGTACAAAACACGTCGAACCTTTCTATGAAAATTACATCCCCTTTTATGAACTCCTATACTAACCACCTCTATAACTAACTTTTATGCATAGACTTAATCTCCACATGTAATAATATGCCCATGATTAGCATTGGGACCCTTTTGTAACTTTGAGCTTTGGACCCGATCACGACTTCCTAGTTCTAGAGGATGGGCCTTCATTCTAATATTTTATTATGATCCCTTTTTCTTTAAGAGGGGATTCGTTGTGTCTTTCATTTTAATTTATTAATTTGGATTTAATTGACCCTTGTTCCATAATATCCTTCTTTGGCTGTGAAATGATCTCTTCTTGAAATATTAGTTGTGATGATGATGGAACCTTGCGCTTAAAACATAGGATTTGATTTCATTTATGTCTTGTAGTATAATTTCAACGCAACATTTTCTTGTACAAAGCTTTTAGATCAGTATGGAAATGAAATGGTAATGGTGGTAGGTAAATTTGTAATTGGTATTAAAATAGAGAAATCATGTTCCAGGGAATGAATAATATGTTTTCTTGAAAGAATCTCATTCCCTTCTTTAACGATATCAATTTCATCATGATATGCTATCAAATAAATTTTGTAAGTGTGTTACGAGGATAACCAAGAACTTTTAGATCAAGGGAAAGGAAAACCAAACTTATGGATTGGGTGAAATCTTATGGATTGGGTGAAATTGATTCTTGAATTCTTTTGATGCTTTCTTAACTTTTGCAATCTTCACCTACAAGGAATCTATTACATATTTCTTATCAAATGATCTGGATTATTTTCGGCACGAAATGAGAGTGGAGATATAATAAATAAATGTACAAAGATATCTCAGATATCCAATAATATAACATAAATATATCAGAGATGCAACAATACACATGGAGATACATTAATACACAATTTCTATCAATGAACGAAAATGTACAAAGACTGTAAAAATACAGAGTGAAAGACTCACTAGAATGGTGGCAGCTTATCTCTGAGAAGAGATGTGACGGCTACTCGCATTCACAAGAAGATTGTTTATAACGAGGCTCTAAAGACATTTTTAACATAAAGAAAATCCAAAACCCCAACCCTAGAAGATGAAAAGCCAACAATTTTGTGGACCCCGTTTTGGGTAGTTTGGTGTATCAACTTCTCAGGGGCATAACTTAGGCATACGATCTTCGTTTGGTGCACACGCTAGCTCATTGGAAAGATATATTCGAGGACTACACATGTTTTCATCACACTCTAGCTAAGTCCGATAGTGTGACTATTGGGAGCCCTAAAAATGATATTTAGAGCCTCAAAATGACCCTAAAAGTTTAGGACCCAAAAACTAGAAAAAAACCGCCAAACTGAAAAAGTGCCAAAATGAGCCAGTTGGAATAGGTGGGAGGCCACCAACATCGATTTGGATCAATCCTCCCTCCTTAAGAAGCAATGGTCTCCATTGTGTTGACTTCCCGGGGGAGAGGGGAAAACGATTGCTGAATCTAAATCTTGGTGAGTTTCTTGCTTTGTTGGATTTGTTGCGCTGCTTAGCTTGAGGAAGGCTATCATGAACCTGTTATTGGCGGGGTTGAATATGTTCAACCAGTTGGGCTACATGAGATGACTGTGTGCAGAAGGAAACTTTTTGCTTTGCTTCAATCTTGTTGACCTTCTTTTGTTGGATAAAAGGTGCTTGGACCAAGGTTGTCATGGTTGTAGTGTCCTTATGTTCACCTTTTGAACATATTGTGAAGCTAAACTTTGTAGTATGAGATACTACCTTACAGAACTGTTTAGGTGGGACTGTAGTCAAAATTACCTTTGGTATCTTGTAGAGATAACCCCCCAAAGTAACAATGACACTACAGGGTCGATACTCATAAATAGAATGGCGCTTCCACATATATGGTTGGCCCAAGAGAACATCACAGACATCTAGTGGGGAAATATCATACAATACCTCATCCTTGAAGGGATGGATTTCGTATGACAATCGACAGTGCTCACTGACACGAAGATCGCATCCCTGGTGAAGCCACCCGATGTTGTATGGTTGCGGGTGTGGTGTTGTCGACAATCCAAACTATTTGACGACCTTTGTTGAGATGAGCTTATTTTGTCTTCCACTATCAACAATAAAATGCAGCGAAGTCCCCTTCACCCACATATGTGAATGAAAAAGGTGCTCTCCCTCTTCCGAATTTGTTGGTTCTTCTGATTGAATTGTTGCGCTCACGACAATAGCAGTGGGGTATGCGTCGATGATCTGTCTTCAACCAGTATTTTCTGAATTAGATTTCAAATCAGGATTTAGCTCCTTGTCTTTGATCTCGACCACCAATGATTGTTTTGAGCGACATTCATCAGTGTTGTGCCAAGAGATTTTGTGGAAATCACACCATTTTTCAGTGTCCTTCTTCATCTTCCCATGACCTTTCTTTTCCTGTGGCTTAGACTAGTTTTAGGGAGGTTGTTTTTTAGGGCCATCTTTATCATACTTTGGTTGTTGCGGATTTGCAGAACCGAACTCCCATTTGTTCTGGTGCCTAAATTTTTTCCCAATGGCCCTCTTTTGTTGTCTCAACCAAAAACTCTACAAACAAATCCTATTCTGCATAGCTAGCCTAAGACTCATACTCAAACAAATCTAAATCTTACAGAGAGATCCCTCTCTAAGTCTTGGAGGGATAGATCCCTAACTCGAAGCAGTTTTGTGGTTACCCCTGCCAATTTCCTCCTCAGCCTAGGAAGTTACAGGGTGATAACACATGCAAAGAGTTACAATTGGCAACTTAAATATCTTTGGAGGAAGCTTGCATGTGTGAGAAAATATAGCATGCAACCCAAAAATCAATATAAGAACCACACAGGAAAACCATGTTGTGACATGCTAAACAAAAGGATTATGAAGAACAACGCCATGTGGAGTTGCAATGCAGAGCACGTGCAGAAGCCTTGTGCAACCTAGGTCACAAGGTAGAAGTTGAATATCGATTCAATACCTTCTTACAATGTTGTTTTTTCTTTCTTAAATATCCAAAAGTTGCAAGTAAGTTGACCCAAATGTTAACTTCTTGTATGAAAGAACAAGGAGAGAACACCATCATATCGAATTTGCTGCTAGAAAGGGATGTTTTCTAGGTTAACAATAAAAAGTTCATTGGTCGAGAGTTTAAGATGACAATAGAGCTTGGTTGGTACGACATGGATGGAGTCATGTTGGATCTAGGATTTGATGTGAAAATTTTACCCATGAAGCCTTGGGAAGTGATGGGTAATCGTAAGTTGGTCTAGTCGCCTATACAACTCTGATTAGCCAATCAATACAAGATATATCCCATAGGCTAGTTGGAACAAGTAGAAGTGAACATCGAAGGAGTGAAAACAAAGGTCGACCTTGAATTCATTGAGATCATGGATGAGTCTGATCCATATCCTGTATTGTTGGTAATTGACTAGGCCTTTGACAATAATGCAATGTTAAACATGAAGAATAGGCAGATGTACTTTGAAATTGACACCCTATGTGTGGTCGTTCCACTAGATGCATATGAGGGTAATCACTACAATGATTCTGTAGATGAGGATGGGAAAATCTTGGGCATTGAAAATATTTACAAGGTCACTGGGCACATGGAGGACTACATCAAACCCACCATAAATGGATACTTAAGATGGAAAAGTGTCAAATCTTATGACACATATTCTAAAAATTCCCTATTTATGTGGAAGAATAATCTCTACGAAGTATCCATGCACATATGTGCATGAATCATGAAAGAAGTGTGATGGATCAAATCTAAAATTTTTGATGCCCCATGATTTGATGGCACTGGGTTGGTGGACACATTCCTAGTACAGATGAAGAAAAATGTTCTTGTAGAGCAAAGGCTTCAGGACATTGATTTCGTGGTTGGAGGTATCCTAGTGTGGTGGTGGGAAAACCACCTCCCGAATAGTCAGTGCTGGGAGCATGTAGTTGAGTCTATAAAAGTCTAATTCGATCCTACCATTGACTTTGAACTAGACAAACGATATAAGGGCACTGGGGATCCTCACGAACACATCTCATTCTTTGAATGACACTAGACTGCTAAAAAAATCCCTCAAGACCAATGGTTCCATCGATTTGTCCATACTCTGGGTATGATATCCATAAGATGGTACATTTAGGCGGAACTTAGGAGGGAAAAAACTGAGTGGACCCATATGAGTTCCTAGTTTCTTTCCAAATTTGGGTTAACCACAAAAGATTAGGTTCTTAGAAAGGAACTCTACCAGGTTAAGGACTTCATCTTTCATACATAGCCAAAGGCCACCGACCCTAGAGTGGTATGTTCATACCATCAGTTGGTGGTGAAACTAAAAGAAGTAGTACATTTATGGAAGATTGGTGACAAACATATTGATGATGAAGACCCCCCCAAAATCCAGATCATGGAATCAGAAGGAGAACAAACACTAAAGGGGAAGGAGGCAACGATGATCGCACCATACTATAATGGCCCCATAAATACTAAGAATCATAATATTGGTGCAGAAGAAGCGCCAAAGATGGACATTATTGGAGATTACTGGGATAAGGAGACAATTACTCAAGTTATAGACCTCCTTAAAGAATATGAGGACTTGTTTCCTTGAATATTTTCTGATATGAAAGACATTGCGGAATCCTTTGGAGCTATGAAGATCCAAATCAAACTTGATTCCACGCCAATAAAGAGGATACCCTACCACCTAAATCCTAAGTACAAATAAAAGGTGTTGAAAGAATTATATATAATGTTGGATGTCAGGATCATTATACCTATGGAGGAATATGATTGGATTATCCCCATGGTCTTGCAACCTAAAAAAACCATGGAAATTTGTATATTTGTCAGTATGATAAGTCTAAACATATCCTATGTCCATGATCCTTTCCTGACACCCTTTACAGATGGGGTGCTGGAAAATGTTGGTTCTCGGGAAGCCTACTCATTCAAAGATGGAGTCTTAGGATATCATCAAGTTTGGATCGTAGAGGAAGATCAAGATAAAAACATCTTTGTGACCGAATGAGGGTCATTTGCATGCACAATCATTCCCTTTGGCTTAAAAAATTCCCCTGTATTGTTTTCCCAGATAGTGGTCGCAACCTTCAAGGAATTTATCCACAGGTTCCTTGAAGTATACGTGGATGATTAGACTGTGTTTAGTTTATTGGAACACATGCAATCTCTTTGACTAATGTTGGATCTATGCCACTAGCTACATATCTCTTTGAATTTCAAGAAATGAATCTTTTGTACACCCTTGGTATATTGTTGGGCCATGTCATGTGTAAATACAACTTTCTCATGGACCTAGCTAAGATTGTCGCTATCTTGGATATGGTGACCCCTACTTTAGCTTGAATAATGTGTGCAACCTTGGGACATACCAGATACTATAGATGGTTCATCCATAACTATGATGAGATTGAAGTCCCATTGGGAAGATTGTTTTGTAAGGATACTAAATATGAATGTACACTGGAATTCCAACAAGTCTTCGACACCCCACAGGAAAAACTAGTTACTGCACCCATTTTGATTTATCTAGATTGATCCAAGATCTTCCATGTCCACGACGATGCTTCATCCAATGTGCTACGTGTCGTTATGGCACAAACAAGGGAAGGAAATATCAATCATTCGATCTACTTTACCAACTGAAAGTTGTTTGATGTTGAACGGAATTACACTACAACTGAGCACAAGGTCTTGGCTATGGTATATTCCTTGCAAAATCTCCACCACCATTTGCTAGGGTCTACTTTCAAATTCTTATGTGATCATTCTTCCCTAAAGTATTTAGTTAAAAAACCTTTGTTGGGTGCCTGCATCTTCCAGTGGTTGTTGTTATTTCAATAATTTGACTTTGAAGTTATTGTTAAAGCAGGAAAACATAATGTGGGACCAGATCATCTATCATGAATTCATACTCAAGAATATACTCATAGCCTCGATGATGAACTTATGTATGCACAACTCTTCCAAGTGGAAGTCATCCTAGATCAACTCACCGAAATAGAAAAAATCCTCATCATCAGATAGGCTCCCATGGAAATATTCTCGTGCAACGTCACCAAATGGTGACCCATAGTGTTGATTATCAATTGATTGTTGGAGAATTGTATAAGTTGGGAATGGATGGAATCCTATGGCACTATACTTTGGAACATGAATGGAACTCCCTCCTATATGAGGAACATGAAGGTATTGTTGGAGACCATAACATCGGTAAGGAGGCTGTGCACAATATTCTATGCATAGGGCCCTAGTGGCCCTCTCTCTTCGTAGAATCTAAATACTACTGCAAACACTATGACATATTTCAATGAGTTGGAAATACCTTCCACAAATATGCGCTCCCACTCTTCCTAGTAACTACACTTGAGATGTTCGAAAAATGGGAAAGACACTTTTCTGGGCCCATCAATCCGCTCGCACGTCACCCTGGGGCATG
Source organism: Picea glauca (assembly GCA_000966675.3). Classification (NCBI taxonomy): domain Eukaryota; kingdom Viridiplantae; phylum Streptophyta; class Pinopsida; order Pinales; family Pinaceae; genus Picea; species Picea glauca. The sequence continues at coordinate 498,686 of JZKD02S2279521.1, forward strand.
ATACATTATTACTGCAAAAAATATCTAACAAGATGGGGTAAAGTAGTGCCATTCAAGGATTGTACATATGATATTGTGACGCGCTTGATTTTTTACAACATTATCACCATATTCATATGTCCATGTTGATTAAGGTTGGTTGTCATTGATGTCAACCCTTGAAGAAAGCCCCGTAGCACAAAGGTTGGGTAATGGACCCAAGATTGTTTGATGTAAAGATGACTCTTTATTTTCTTGTCATGGTTGATAATAAGTATAAATGGATGAACTCCAAAGTGGTCCCCTTATGTTGAAATTCCTTACGGGAAGATGCTTTGCGGATTGAGTTATCCTAGAAGTATGCTTGTAGAACCCATGCTTATTTGTGGAATAATGAGATGAAATCCAATGAATTTGTCAGTGAAACTATCCTAGATGGATAGTGCTTGTCATTCTATTTCTGGTGGTATGTGGAACGTCACATAACTCCTCACGGTTTGAGAGTTATGGCCTTACGAAGTTGGAGGACCCTCATATGTCTTCTAGAAGCCCCAAAAGGTCAAAGTAGTCA
>JZKD02S2279521.1:499285-513497 GCA_000966675.3 Picea glauca
TGTTTTTAAGGAAGCTACTTGGAGAGTATAAATAAGAGGCAAGGCTCTCTCATTTAAGACACACTTGAGCATATTGAATACCTATAGGTTTCTGAGGTAACCAAAGGATATCTAATCCTAATTTCTGAGGAAATTGAAGAAAAGAAGGCCATTATTCAAGGAAGGATAAATTCTTTTGATGATGCTTTCTAAGGTATGTTTTTTTTCAGGTCATCTCACCATTTTTGCAATAATTTTTTTTCTAGAATTATTCATATCATGAAATTTCTATTCCATTGAGGAAACATATCCAAGTATCTATGGTAAAAAATTCATCTTGTGGGTCATTTTAGTTTTGGAGTTACACTCCGTGGAAAATAGGGTTTGTGGCTAGTCCTGAAACTAGTAAAAAACAGTGGTTTCGGGTAAAAACGTCATAACTTCTTCATAACATATACAAATTGAGTAATACCAAATGTTTTTCTTATATTACACTCTGTAGTATTCTGTGTAACAGTTTCATATCAATTCAACAAATATTCTGTGCGGGGAACACTCTACAAGGTCGCTCTCTAGAATAAGCCATAATTCAGTAAGGTGTGCCATTTTTGCTATAAATTATTTTCTGAGAGGTTCCAAGTAGTGACACTTGAAGGAATTTCGTAAAACACACTGAATAAAATTGTATATCAGTTTCAGATCTTTATTCATTACAAGTACAAAGTTATGATTATTTCAAGTTACGGTTTTTGACTAATCCAAAACTAGTCTTGTGAGACTAAAGAAACATTTCATGAAAATGCTAGTCTCTTGTTGTTAAAATTAAGGAAGGTTTGTAGGTATGTGATCATATACACCAGGTCTATTACAGAGTTACAAATCATATTTGGATGATGAAATTGATGAGGGATTTTGGTTGAGGTACAAGTTGGGTACATGGTTGAGATAAGTTGTTGATGAGTTGACACATACATGAGGTGTATAGTTGATGATTTTGGTACATATTGATGAGTCATAGTTGATGAATACTTAGCACATGATTGGTACATACTTCGTACATGGTTGGTTGCACTTGTTTATGGTACAGGTCGATTACAGATTGTTTGGTACAGGTTGGTGCATGGTTGATGCACTTGTTTATGGTACATGTTGATTACAGGTTGAGGTACAGGTTGATGCATGGTTCAGGTTTATTGGTACATGTTTACAGTGGTATATCTCACAGTGATAGTGTGAAAATGGTTCCATCATTCTACTTCTACTTCAGGGTGGTTGAACGGGCCAAGGACAGGTGGTTGTAACCACCTTCCGGTTGTAGCCGGAGAACATAGGGGGTTGTAGCTTCCTTTTGGTTGTAGCCAGAGAATTGGGGAGTTGGAGCTTTCCTCAGGTTGCAGCCTAAGAAACTAGGGGGTTGGAGCCTCCTTCCAGTTGCAGCTGGAAAACAAAGGAAGTTGGTGCTTCCAATGAATGTAATTCTTCAAGACATATAAGATAAATCATTATGTGGTTTTCTCCCAATTTGGTTTTCCACGTAAAACACTAGTGTACTGTGTATCTGTGTGATTGTTCATTTCTTATTGCTCATTATTGGATAATAAGTCTACATTGATATAACACTTGGATTATTTGGAGAAAAAGGATTATAATTACACTATTACTGATTCACCCCCCTTCTTAGTAATCCAACAGTCCAAGGGTATTGATGAGCGATGAGGGCTCAAATTTTCTAAACAATACGATCTAGAAATTCACTCAGGAGTTCATGATCCATCAATAGAAGAGCACTCCTTATCACCCTCAAGCTAATGGTATGTTCAAAGCTTTCAATAAAATTTTAGAAAATTCCTTAACCAAAGTTTGTAATGTGTAGCGTCAAGACTAGGATTAGTGTATCCCCATAGTATTATGGGCTTACCAAACCACGTGATAAAGGATGAATAAGCGCACATTGTTCATATTAGTCTATGGAAAGGAATCGATCATGATATTAGAATTTGTTGTCCCTAGCCTCCGGGTCACCCTCGCAACATAAATGACCAATGATCAGTCCCTCCAACATAGGTTGGTTGAGCTTATGGAACTTGAGGAAGACCAAATAATGGAAGGCTTCATCCAGGTGATGGAAAAATATAGACAGAAGGTCTGGAATGACTGTAACATCCACCATAAAATCCTTCAACCAATATCTCTAGTTTTTTTATATGACAACAAATATTTACAATATCCTGATAAGCTACACATGCATTGGTTGGGTCCATTTTGGCTAGTCTACATCAGTGAATCAAGTTCCACCAAGATGGAAACCCTACAAGGAAAACCACTCAAAGGTCTCATAAATGTTATCTGGTTGAAGGTGCACTATGGCCCTCAAGGGTCAAACACCATTTAATCTTTTATTTCAGCTTTATGGATTGACATAGTAATATTAGCATAGGTTGTATATTATTTTATCACATCTCATAATCAATGTAATTTATGTTTTGATAGTGAAATCATTCATCTCATTTACTTAGGTGGTATCAATCAAGTGACATAGGGTGCATATCATTGATATTTCCAAGTAGGGCTACTTTTTTTCCAACAAGTATTGGGTGTTCTTTATGTACACAACACATGGGTGCTATTGAAGTTCCTAACGCTTTAGCTCCGGACAGGGAAAATAATATCATTTGAGACCTATCCACAAGTACACATTGGATTCCAGTATATCAATCTCTGATAACTTTCTCTAGTATGACTAAAATACAATATTGATCTACTCGTCCTTTGTAGTTTATTGTCACTTCCTTCTTACCCTTGAAGTCATCCCTTCCTTCACATTGTTGTGTCCTCCTTGCTCCCCATCCCCACCATCTACCACCTATATATTTTATGCTCCTGATTACCATCTAGCACAATTCTCTACCAGCTCTTTTCATGATTTCCTTTCTCATCTACTTATGATTCTCTCGCTCCCCTATCATGGTATGGCTTAACTAACTATCCATATTATTTTATCACCAGTTTGATCGACCGAATCAAGAGGGTATCTTGTAGTATTCCATGAGGTGGTTAGTATATCAACCCTTTATCAACCATCGTCTTTCCACCCCCTATCCTCGAAATTACCAGATTCATAACCCCCCACTTTTTGAACCTTCTTTTCTTCTCAAAATTGCTCCCCATCCCCATACACTAAGAGTTTCTTGACTCTTCACCATGATTCATACCCTTTGTTGTTAAGATGATATCTTGCGGTGGATCACCCGGTTCCCTCCTCCCACCCATAGTCATTGCAACCTCCTCCATAGAAAACAATCTAAGACAACTTCCTCTAGTCAATACCGTTCATACTAGCCCTACTCTCACATCCTATCATCGCTCCACAACCCCCCAGAATTAGACCAGTTGAGATCTCTTGCTTGGCCTGGAAATCCTATAAAAAACATATAAGAAGAGAATGATGCTCTCTCTTGAGGGATCCTCACTGGTATTCAATAGATAGTGTGTAATGGGGGACTTCAAATAGATCCCTCATTCACTTCCACAGGCACCAATGAAGTTTGTGAGTCAAGGAACTAGACACAATCCCAGTTGTTTTGAAAAATGATGATCTTATTTTCCTCCAACTACTCACCTGAAGAATATACAATAGCTAGCTCGAGAACAAGACAGATAATAGTGGTGGGGGCCTATTGGCACCCAGAGTTTTGGGTTCATTTTTTCACATGTGCACAAAGAAAGTTGTGTGGGCTCATAAATTGTGTATCGGGATGTGTTTTGTCAGTAGCTCACCAAGTGTAAAGACTACCAAGTGTGTGTTGGTCCCAATTTTTTCAGTTGCGCTATAATCCAATAAGATTCCAGGTGGAATCAAGAAATAAATCATTGGGAAATATTCTTGAATGATTATTGACAACAACACACGAAGACATGGGGCGGATAGAAGATGAGATACCCAAGAATTTAAGATTTCCCCTGATATAGAAAGTATACATGGAGCGCTAGTAGGCACTAGAAGTGTGTGAGGCAGTTGGGTCATACAAGTGAGTGTAGAGTAGAAAGAGATAATGCTCCCTAGAAGCGAAAGATATAAAAATGAGCTCTAAGCTTCGATCAACAATTAGTTGGTTGGTTAGCCAGTTGATTGGATATCTAGATAGTTTGAGAGTTTTGAGTTAGATTAGCTACCTGTATTGAGCTCACTCTGATCCTACTATAATCCTATGATGTTTTGAATATATTCTTATGTCTTTGATATGTCTGAGTTCTAATACAAGGTGCATGGCGCATTATGTTGTAATTCCACTGTTTTATATAGTAATGATACAATTTTTTGTGGTTGTCATAGGAAACTTTCCAACGCAATGTATATCTATGATGTGATGGAATAATTCCAGTGATAAAGATATGGTAGTTTTGATCTAATTTATGTATGTTATGAATGAGTTGAATATGTGTGTATAGTTTTAATTCTTAGTCCTAAATAGGTTATCATACTTGATTTACATGGATGCCAATTGTAGTAATGTTTCATATGTTTAATCCTTCATCCATATCACAATACCTTATGGTCTATGTGATTCTCTTTGCATCTTGTGTTAGACCTTCCTCGACCTTGGAAGATGATTGATATGTCATTTTTTAAAAGTTTTTGTTGGACAACTCTTGATGAACCCTGGGTCTAAAACTCCCCATCGTTAAGAAGGACAATATGTATGCTAGTGTGGAACAAAGGTGAATTTCTAACATAAAAAAGAAATGTATGTCTTTCATACAAAACATGCTTACCCTTTCTATAAAAATCACATCCCCTTTTATAAATTTCTATACTAACCTCTATAACTGACTTTTCTGTATAGACTTAATATACGCATGTAATAATATGCCTGTGATTAGCATTGCGACCCTTTTGTGACTTTGAGCTTTGGATCAGTTCATGAATTCCTAGTTTTATAGGATGGGTCTTCAATCTAATATTTTATTATGCTTCTTTTTTCTTTATGAGGGGCTTCCTTTTGTCTTTCATTTTCATTTATTACTTTGGATTTTATTGACCCCTGTTCCGTAATCTCCTTCTCTGGCTATGAAATGATCTCTTCTTGACACATTAGTTGTGATGATTATGGAACCTTGTGCTTAAAACGTAGGATTTGATTCCATTCATTCCTTGTAGTATAAGTCCAAATAAACATTTTTCTGTACAAACCTTCTAGATCAATATGGAAATGAAATGGTATTGTTTATAGGTGAATTTGTAATTGGAATTAAAATAGAGAAATCACATTCAAGGGAATGGATAATATGTTTTATTGAAATAATCTCATTCCCTTCTTTAACAAAATCAATTTTATCACCATATTCTATCAAAGAAATTATGTAATTATGTTATGAAAATAACCAAGAACTTTTAGACCAAGGGAAAGGAAAAACAAACTTATGGATTGGGTGAAATTGATTCTTGAATTCTTCTGATGCTTCCTTAACTTTTGCAATCTTCTCCTACACGGAATCAATTACATTTTTCTTATCAAATGCCATTCATATATCCAATACCAAATAAGTTTAGTTTTGAATTCCAAGTGCTTATAATGCATTTCATGATAATGAAATGAGTTGAGAAACTGAATAATTTGTTCAACCTCTTTAAATTTCTCAACAACATCAAGAAACAATATTTTGATATCAATTTGTGCATTCGAAACTGTTACTATTTTGAAATATTGAAATAGATCAAAATCTGATGTGAAATTAATCATTTTCTCTATTATCATGTCCCATATTTGTTGTTTATCCTTGATCAAATGTTGTTTACCTGCAACTTGTTTAATGCATCCTGCAAAAGCTTTTCCAAATTCTCCCAAGTTGTTTTAAGTGAATCAAACTCAACATATTTCTTATTAATTATGACTTGTAGAATTTATATACTGGAATCCTTTTCTTTACTTGCTTCTTCTAAACAAGAAATCCTTTCTTTATTCTTGATATTGATCCTTTGAATTTAGTTTGTAAACTCTGCAACCCGAGACTTATATATTGATATTTTTTCCAGCATATCATCAATGTATCCTCATTACTGGAAAGATTCAAAATTTTATCATCCTCTTCAAATGTGTGAAACACCTTAGACAAAATATTTAATTGATAAGTCTTTTTAGAGATTTCTTGTTGTAACTTTTTCACTTCAGTAGAATGTTCTCTGCAACATTTACCCTTTCCTACTTAAGATTTTCAATTTTGTTTGACATTTGAGAATTAAATTATTTTAGCCTTCCATTTTCTGAAGCTAAAGCATCATTCTCCTGATATACACTTATCAATTCCTTAGATTCCACCAAATCATACTGAGGCATTTTTAACTTGGTTTTGAGATTTTTGATCTCAAAATCTTTTGTATCTATTAAATTTTTGATACTTCCATTTCCTTTGGTGACATCAACCATAAATACAATATTGTTTTCCAAATACTTAATTCTTGCATTTTTAACTCTATTTATATTCTTATCATTTCTTAGTTGGATATCCATCTTATTGACCATGTTCTACAATTTTCTGACACTTGTTGTGGATTAGATCAATCTTCAGAAAACCATCTCACTAGCTTTCTTGTGCCATTATACCATATTAGTAGCATTCACTTTATTTAAATCAACCTGAACTAATGATGTTTTATATTCATATGCACTTGATCTCATTTTAGTTTCATGTTTTAAAACAAATAGATTGAACTTATTTATATCATGATCTTGATGCCAGAAATCCTACGCCAGCCAGATCCTCTAAATCAAATTGTACTTTATCAACAAATTGTAATTGTTATTCCCTTTCATCTAAATGATGTATGGAAGACTTCTCCTTGTTTTCAGATTGATTTTATATTGAAAAAGTAAGAATATTGATCTCAAAAAATAGTACTTGGGACAATTGTCATTGGAGAAGACGTAATAACTAGGATTGGTTAATCTGTTTTCCTATATTTCAATTCTCCTAGAGGGTAATTAATTTCATCGTACAAATATTCTTGAATTCCTTTTGATAAACCTTTAGGAGTAGAATTACTGATCCAAATATTTTCTTGAATTTCCCCCTTTTTCTAATTAGGCTTGCTTGTATTTATTTCCTCAAGTTCACTAGGAAGCTCAGTTGTTTTTTGTTTACCTGAAACTTCTTGCTCTGAAATAATTATGGTTTCTAGACTAGTCATTGTCTTATCCACCTAATTTAAAACACTTGACAATTGACTTGTACTAATGATGCTACATTCTAAAGCTGCAACATCTGAAGTTTCATTGGAAACCATCTTAATCTTGTTTGTTTTTTTAATATTAGAAGTTGTCACATGCATAACCATTAATTATTGCACCTCTTCCCATTTTTTTTTTCTTACCATCATTTCAATATCGTAGTTAGTATGATGTTGATAAGGTTAATAATTCAGAGTTATGCATATCTTTGAAATTACATGATGTGGATTATATTTCTAAATATCTAACTCTTTTAAAACTACAAGAAGAAATCAACTTATTTACAATATATACTATAGACCTATTTTTAATAATAAAAAATAAAATTTGAAATTCTAAAACAAAAGATGATTTTTTATTTTCTGATATAAAATTTAAATGATCATATGCTAACCTCTGTCTAAAATATTCTGTGGAAAAATATCATGAGATAATATACATAGGTAATAAATAGGGTTTGATCTCAATATCATACACTCGAATGATAGTGCAGTCCTAGTGAATGTATCAATCACAAGTTTGGGTTTTAGGACTGAGCTGAAGGATTCTACAGAATTCCTTGGGAATCCTTGATGGTGTCTAACCCAATAATAAATTATACACATTTAATTAGAATTTAATTGCAAACTCCTTATAGCCTCCCTTTGCATTCACATGTGAAAGTATCGAGGTCCATTATACTATAGGAAATGAATTTCCTTGCTCATATTATTTTTTGTAGCTTCAAGTTTAGACTTTCAAAATAGTCACATTGGGAAAATAAAATAAAATACATCAAATATGAATAATAGTATAACATGTTGAAATCATGAAACCCACATAACTAAGCATGAGTTGTATTGGCCACAAAATTGGAAAAATTATATCTCACTAGAAGGGAACCATGTAGAGGTGATATATCATTCATTATTCCTAAGGTAACCTCATCCATTTTAGAATCATGATCATACCCAAGAATTGAGGAAACCATAGAAACCATTTGTTAAGAGGTTGGAGTAAGAAAGGTTGACTTCATATGGAAGAAATTAGGAAGAAAAGTAGTGTCCAATAGAAAGCATTGTATGATTTCCTTATTTTCCTATGGGTGATCAATCACTAACCATTTCAAAGAGACCTTGTTCATGAACAAGAGATTCTATAGTTTGTAACAACAACATATTGGAAATAGAATCTATAGTTATGATCATAATTTCATTAGAATGGTTCAACTCTTCAGAATATATCACTTAGATAATGAACCAACTAGGCCAGGTTCTGGAAAAGCATTAGGCACTATAGCTTGATCTAATAGACTTGACTAGAGACAAAAATAATCAAACCTGTCATCCACAAAATTATTATCCAACTCTCTTATTTTTTGCAAACTACCCTCAATAATACATGTATCAAAGATGATCTAGAATAAATCAATCATTGACTCAAACTCACCAAAACCCTCAGTAAGGGGTGTGTGAAATTATTTCCTTCTCGAGGTCATATTACTTCACACTATTATATTGTAAAACTCTAAAAATGATTTGCATAGGGGTTTATGGACTTACCATATTGTTAGTTAGACTGAAAAGTATATCTATTTTCAATTTGATGAGCAGGGAAATGATCAAACATTCCAAGAAAAATGATAAGGGAATAATTAAAACACATCCTCCACAAATATTGTACACAAACCACCAAATCCCTGGACACATGCAAAATATTGTAATTATTAATCAAGAATTAGATTATAATTTGCAGAAACAAATGTAACACAACATGCAATAAATGTTAAACCAAAGCAAGCTTCTCCTCATTGGGTATGTGTTATATTCTTTGCACGATTATGGGTCCCCCTATTAGGGGTTTTAGGGGCATATCTCCTAATTTTTCTTTTAGGGGTTTATTCACCAAAATTTTGGGTGGTATTTCTCCTTTGGTGGGGACAATTTTTCACCTTTGGTAGTTTAGTGGCACATGGTATTTCATCCCATAGTTTTTAAATTCTAGTTAAGTAATTAAGGTTGTAATATACTCCATATCAATGGATTAAGGGTTTTTGGATGCCATGGGATCTTATATATTACATTGTAAACAATTAATATAAACAATGAATATAATTATAGGTGTGGCTCTAAAACACGTTGCTAGTTTTCTTGGTTGGGTTTCCAAGGTAAATATCTGTGTATATGTGTGATCGAAATTGTTTTCTTTTATGTGTTGAGGATATATGTCTGCATTGAATTAATGTAAAAGGTTTAAAAATCACATTTGGTATTAGATCATTTATTGAATTCAATGGGACACCTTTATGGCTAAGGTTTTGGCTTGGGTTTGTGATAAACCTTGTTACAATGGGAGATTTGTGGTATCAATTCTCGTGGTGAGAAGAAATGGAGAGAAGTTAAAAAATAGAGATTGAAAAATTTAATAGGAAAAGTTTAGAGCCATGGAAGATCAAGATGGAATATCTTTTGGTAGAAAAAGATCAATGGGTCATTGTATATCCAGGTACTACACCTACAGGAATGTCAATAGAATACTAGACAAAGTTGGATTGGAAGGAAAATAACACAATCTGATTGTGTCTCTTGGATTCAGTATTACTGAATGTGTTAGGAAAATCTACAACCAAGGAATTGTGGAATAAGTTAGGGGATTTGTATCAGTCTAAGTCCTTGGTAAACAAATTTTTCTTATGCAAGAAGTTGTACAACCTAAGGTGTCAACTCACTAATTCAATAGCATAAGCTAAGACATTAAAGTATCAATCCAGGGTTTGTAATCTTAGAGGCACATCATTCTATGTGAAGATACTAGTCTTAAAATCAATATTAACTCTAAGAAACACTACAAAAATAATTTTATAAACTATTTTTCAAAAGAAAAAAGGACGAATTCTTCAAATTCTCATAACCTCAATGGCAGACAATTAGGTTACAAAAGGAAATTTGTTTCAAGAAACAAAAGTAACTTTGTGAAAGTACTCAACATGACCATGAACTTAAATAATTTGGTATGCATCTAAGAAATTCAAATATTTAAGAAATGCTAAATCCTCTCAATTTATTTACCACCATTTTTCTTTGTTGAAAATCAGAATGTAGGGTGAATTTTAGTTTCCTCTAGTGACCATTTTCATTTATCATGGTTCAAAGGTGCAAACACAGATTGTAGGGTGAAGAAGTCTCTTACAAAGATAATCTAGTAGTTGTAAGATAACTTTACCTCAACAAGATATAGCCTTTGCAATAATACTTTGTTTTAACTGTGGATTTCATAAATTATAAAGGAAGGAAATGCAAACAAAATTCTAATCTCTTTTACCCAGATTTGTCATAGTATTCAATGGTGGTAAAGTAGGTTGTAAAAATAAATTTTTATAACAGTCATGAACTCACAACAATACTCTTTTTAGAATTATGCAAATTATGGGTCAAAAGAGGGTTTCAAGATTCATTTAAATGCTATTTTTAGAAGGGAAAATTTATGCAATTAAAACTAAAAATAAAGAACTATTTAAAAGAAATAGAGACACGAAAATATTTACTAGCACACGCTAATTAAGGAAGCAACAAATACAGTCTTTGTACAACAATGTACAATTGTTGCATAGAACATTGCAAGGGAGCCATTCCAAGATTTGGCTCATGAACAGACTTAGTAAATCAAATGGAGAAAAACCAGAGACTCTTTATTGATAAAATCAACTACAATATGTTCAAAAGTTTTCCAAATTCGAATTCCCCAAATTCCTTGAAGTTTTGGCATATTTATACATGCAAAAATGTAACTAATCTGGTCTAAAATCTCTAATTCGACCTGTAAATATGCTAAGCTTAGAGAAATTATGGAAAAAAATTCACTTTTGGTAATAATGATCATAAAAACTCAAGAATTTGACAATTTTGCTTATTAAATAGAAAATGAAAAAGAAAAAAAAAACAATTTACCTTTTACATCCTTCATTGATCCTGGGTTTAGTGAAAATAGGTACAAAATCTCAAAAATGAGGGAAAGGGTTAGTAAAAATTTGGTGTGCATGATAGTTTTTATGACAAAAAGGTGGACCCAACATCTCCCCCAGACTTAAGATTTTTCATGTCCCTCATGCAAGTTCAAAACTTTCAAAATTGTCTTTATCTTTTGGTTTCAATGCCCCCCTGATTTCTTCCTTAACCTATACCTTCATGATGACTACCATGTTTCTTGGATCTTCCTATTGGTTGTGGAGCCTGATTATCTTCCTGATTCACATGTCTTATTGATTATTCTATATATTTAGTTTCTACAAGAGTGGATATAGCACTGTGGCATCATAGTCTTGGACACGTGAATGAGAAGGGGATGCAGATACTTCACAAAAAAAATTTGTTGCCAGATATTAAAGAAATTGATTTGTATTTATGTGAGCATTGTGTTTATGGAAAAGAGAAGAGAGTCAAATTTCTCAGAGTTGGAAAAGAAAAGAAGAGTGAAAGGTTAGAGCTTGTGCATAAATATGTATGGGCATCATATCATGTATCATATCTTGGTGTCTCTCATTATTATTTTACTTTTATTGATGATGCAACTAGAAAAACTTGGGTTTATTGCATTCGACGAAAATCTGGTGTTTTTGATACTTTTAAGAAATGGAAATCTTTGGTTGAGAATGAGACATGAAAAAGGTTGAAGTATCTCAGATCAAACAATTGAGGTGAATATTGCAGCAAGGAGTTTGATGATTATTGTTCATACCATGGGATTATTAGAGAGAATACATTTCCAGGAACACCATAAGAAAATGGTGTGTTAGAAAGGATGAAGAAGACAATCATAGAGCGTGTATGGAGTATGAGATTGCATGTTGGGTTTCCTTACAGTTCTGGGAAGATGCTTTAGATAATTTTGTTTAATTAATAAACAGAAGACCTTCAAGATATTTGAATGGTGGAATTCTAGAGGAGGCATGGACATGTAAAAAGGTAAACTATTCTTTTTTGAATAGTTTTGGTTATGAAGCATTTGTCCATATTGATAAAGAAAATAAAACAAAGCTTGAGGTAAAATCCAAGAAGTGTACCTTTATTGGATACGATGTTAATGATTTTGGTTATCTCTTATGGGATTATGAAAATCATTAGGAGTAGATATGCCATATTCAATGAGAAGGTCATGTACAAATATAAGTTGTAGGGAAAGAAACATGAAAAATAAAAACCAGAATACACAATGCTTGATGAGATCACTGAAAAAAAAATCCAAAGGTACTAGAAAATCAAAATGTACAAAAATAGGAGCAACAGGTACCTCAAACTCTTGCAAGTGTTGTTAGAATATCTATCAGGTTAAGTATACCCCCTGAATGATACTTGCCTTCATTGTATTATTTATTGTTGATTGATTCTGGTGAACCAAAATGTTATGAAGAGACAATGCAGGTAGACACTAAAAAGAAGTGAGATCAAGGCATGAAAGAGGAAACAGATTCCCTGGTAAATAACCAGACTTGGTATTTGGTTTAGTTTCCTGTAAGAAAAAGAGCATTGCAGAATAAATGGGTTTACAAGTTGAAGGAAAAAGATGGAGGAAAAAATAGGTACAAGGCTAGACTTGTTGCAAAGGGGTTTGCAAAAAACAAAGGTATATATTTTGATGAAATATTTTCTCATGTTGTTAAAAAGACTTCAATTAGGACTATTTTAAGTCTTGTGGAAGTAGAAGATTTACATCTTGAACAGTTAGATGTAAAAATAAATTTTCTCCATAGGGATTTGGAGGAAGATATTTATATGCAGCAACCACACGGGTATGAGTTCAAAGGGAAGGAAAATTTGGTATGCATGTTGAAGAAGAGCTTGTATGGCCTAAATAAATCTCCAAGGAAATCGTATTTGAATTTTGACATGTTTATGACAGAACAAGGTTATAGTAGATGTCATTTGATCACTGTGTTTATTTTAAAAGGATAGAAAATGGAAGCTATATTATCTTTCTATTGTATGTAGATGACATGCTTGTTGCAGGGTCTAATACGCAAGATATAAATGTGCTCAAGAATAAATTAGCTAATTCATTTGCGATGAAGAGTTTGGGTGCTACAAAGAAAATCCTTGGTATGAGAATAACAAGAGACATGAAAAATCACAAATTGACATTGTCTCAGGGTGAGTACATAAAGAAGGTGTTGGAGAGGTTTAGAATGCAGAATGTAAAACCAGTTAGACTATTAGTACACCTTTGGCCATTCATTTCAAATTAACTAAGGAAATGTGTCCCAAGACACATGAGGAGATATGATACATGTCTAGGGTCCCTTATTCATCAGCATTTGGAAGCTTGATGTATGTGATGGTTTGCACAAGACCAGATATTGCACATGCAGTGGGAGTTGAGAGAAAATATATGAACAATCCAAGTAAAGAAATTTGGGAGGCTGTAAAGTGGATTCTCGGGTATTTGAGAGGTATTTCTACTCATGCATTATGTTTTGGAGGTTCAAACGTTGTTCTACAAGTATACGTTGATTCATATATGGCAGGTGATAAAGATAGCAGGAGGAGCACCACAGGGTATTTTTTTATTGTAGGTGGAACAATAGTAAGTTGGATTTAAAAACTACAAAATGTTGTTGCACTTTCAACAATAGAAACAAAGTATGTTGCTGCTACATAACCTAGTGAAGAAATGATTTGGTTACAGAGGTTTATGGAGGAATTGGGAAAGAAGTAGGAGAATATCAGGTTGTATTGTGATGGTGAGAGTGCCATTCATCTTGAAAATAACTCAACCTTCCATTCAAATAATAAGCATATACATATCAGGTACCATTTCATACAATCTTTCTTGGAAGATGGACATTTGAAGTTTGAAAAGATACACAGTAGCCAAAATCCTACAAACATGTTAAAAAAGGGAGTAACCAGGGAAAACCTGAGTTCCTACTAAGTTTCAATTGGTATTCAAGCATGAAGGTGAAGATGATAAATTTACCAAGTCCAAGGTGTATCATAATACAACAAGTACAATAGAAGTGGAGTTGTTGAGATCAA
>JZKD02S2279521.1:516470-530182 GCA_000966675.3 Picea glauca
AATAGTACCCCTACCCCTTCTTTTATAGGCTAGAAGGAGCTAGGGTTTTTGGCGAACTCTCGGCCATGCATGGCTCAGAGTTCCAGTTAACTGACAAAAAGCCTTGTGTCCCGGCGGAAACTTTCCTTATTTTTTTCTTTGTTAGGTACCCGCGGGATGTTTTGGGTTAGCCCGCGGATACCCGCGTTCAGTATGAGGACAGCAAGCGGATGCCCACGCTCAGTGAGAAGTTAAGGCGCGGGTTACTTGTTTTAAGTGGTTTTTTGAGGAATTACTCAGCATGGCTTTGGCTAGGAAGAGGCATGAGTAGGCCTGATGCCAGGTAAGCAGGGATAGTGCAATTTAGGGTTATAACAAGTACTGGCTCGGTGGAAGTTAACGCAACCATTCCAGTCCCTTCCACCACCTCTCATTAGTCATTGTGGTCTCTTTTAGCACATCCCCTTCTCAGCAACCATACAACACATATTCATAACATAATTTACATTCATCGACCTTTTATAAAAAGGTCCGTCAAATCAAACATTCGCGTCTTTGAGTTTTCCATAGTTCTTGGCCAATATAGTTATTTTTACAAACTGGGGGAAACAGGGTGTTACAACATGTGATAAATATTTGAGTAAGGAATGCTACATCCTTCCAGGGATATTTGAGCTAGGTTTTAGGCACTCCAGAGGTCCAAATTATTCTTCTCCTATTCTATAACATGTATGGAATCCAAGAATTTTCCTTTATGGGCTTGTTTCTAAACCATTATTCTCCTACTTGTCATATCCCAATGATCTCAAATAAAGAGTTATCAAATATATGAAGTGTGATATTTCCTATGTGGGCACATTCTCCATCAAAATTGTTGAAAAGTTCCCTGGTTATTCCTGAGTTATGACCTTCAAACTTTCCAAAAAAATCAAGATAGCCTACCTTGGTTAATATTTCTTCACAATATTCATGGAACCCTACCAAACCGATTTCATATGGTTCATTTCTCAAAACCATTTGAAAATTTTCTCTGTTTGTTTTAAAATCTTTGTGTTCACAATTTCTACCTCTAGTTTCAAATTAGCTTCTTGTTTCTTTGATTTCATGGCTCAATTGGTCACTTGTAGATTTGAATGCCTCCTCCTATAGCTTCTTTCATCCCTTGCAACACATTCTGTTTAGAATTGTGTGAAATTCAAACCCTAACGACAAACCCTTCAAACAAGCTACACTTCAGGAAAAAACAATTTTTGTTGAGAGTTGAGTTACCTTTACTATTTCTTCTTATCTCATCTATGGTGTTTTTCTTGTTTTCTTGGAAAACCCTCTCCTTTCAATCTTCAATTCCTAGTTTTTAACTTTGTCAGGTCCAATTCAATTTTTCAACTAGACTCTTCCTTTTTAGCTTTAAACCTTTCGCATGTACCTTATTATTCACCTCCATGGCATTTGCAGGAAGTGAAACTTTCAACTTCCATATTTCGAACTGATTCAAATTCTCTCTTGAAATCCTCTTTTTCAGCCTCAAATTCTCCTCTATGAAACTATCACACAGCCTTGCAATAGTATTTGTTGAATTCATCCACAAAATTTCAAATTTATGGATCAATACTATAAGTAATTCGAGGCTTTACCAAATGTGATGAGTTCTTGTAAGAAGGTATATTGGGTCATACAACCATAGGTATTATGTTGGCATTCGAAATTAAATGAGGAGATGGGAGATACGTAGGGAAATAAATATGAATAAATTTAGAAAACTATAGAGTAATTGATATGGAGGAATGGAATGAAAAGGGATAGATGCAGTAATATATGGATAATAGTAGAAGGATGGTACTATAAGGATGAAAGTGTAGTGATAGGTAGTGGTGGTAGTGTAATGATAAGTAATGTAGGTATGGTTAGTGAAATGATAGGTAGTGTAAGGATGAGAAAAAAACCATAAAGGATTTTTCAAAAAGTGATTTTTCTAAATAATAATTTTTTTATTATCAAACCTTGGTGCACCAAATATTGATGCAATTTGGAATTTTCCTTTGATGGTTGCAGGTTTCCTGAATACTGTTGGACTGTATTCTTCTTAGATTTTCTTGCTAAAATGTTTGTTGTCTAGGTGTCTTTATTCACTGATTCTATTGAATATTTTCCTTTAGATGCCTGCAACTTGAATGTTTCCTTGTCAATGCTCTACATCAAATCCTTTTAGCTAGTATTTGTACTGATCTGTATTGTGAACTTGTGATACTATCTTTAGTTAAAGAATTTCCAAATTTATAGCAGCTTACAAGTATAACAATTGAAGAGTTAAATTGATTTTTCTTTATGTTGATCAAAAGTTAAAAATATCCTATTTTGTAGACTCAAAACAAAATCATTTTTTATTGCAAGAATTTACCATTTGAAAAACTAAACTTTTCTAATAAAAAACAAGACCATGTTGTGGGCGAAAGTTTTTAGAAATGGCCTTTGAAATCTAATGTTTGAACCCTTGTCTTCAGTTTTTCCCACAAATTCTGAACTGTTATAGGATCTAGGTGGTTCCTGCAATTATTTGAAGAACAATTCAATGCCAAATATTGCTTGTGGACTGATGATTGTCTTATTTTTATTAGTAGGTTATTATATTATTTTCCTTTGGAAATTTGAATGGTTTAGCCTCCTTTAAAGTATCTCGATGATATGTTTGATAAGAAAACTTTTGATACCATAGAAGTGGTTTTCTTGTTAGATTTTCAAATTGCTGGTGACCTACTAATGATCTTGCTTTGTGTTTGTTGACATGTACATATGATGTTCTCCTTTGGTTGAAATAGATATTGATTCTATTTTTTCTTTGTAGGAATGTTTTGGATCGATCTTGAAGTAATCTTGGACTGATCATAGGCTTTGTAGGAGTAGATTATATTTTTTCCTTCTTTTCGATTCCAATTTGAATTAGAAATGAACCTCCTAGAGACTTCAAAATATAAAATTATGATGTAATATTCATTCAATATTTTTTTTTTTTATCAAATTCTTCATTTCTTGATATGGAGCTTGGGTTGGTACTCTATGCTAAATATGTAGAAATCAAGAAGAGAGAATATAATATGAAAATGATGTGCACTGGAAGTAAGAGACCACTTTGAAATTCTGAAAAATAACCAAGGCTAATGTTGATTATGAGTATTGATCTCAATCTGTTGGTTATTGGAAAAGGAAATATAATGTAAAGGAATTGTAATGGACACCACTCAAACCGAACTATATTGCATAAACCATGCTGCGATTAAATGGAAATATTTTATTGGAACAATGTATAGACATATTGTTGAACTCTTGTTATAGGAAACTTTAGAATAGGGAAATGACTACTATAAGTTGTTGTTGATTCCATAAACCATATAGTCTTTACATATAAGCCCGATGATGAAAATGAGTGTCAAGGTACCTAAGTACATCTTGAAATGAATGAATGGATGTGTTGGAGTCGAGTCACCTTCAATATCTATCTATCAATCAAGAGACCTTGATGAATTCTCATTGTTGATGGTGAGGAGGCTTTCCATTGATGTATGCAAGTTCCAAGGTACTTATAAATATCTCTAATCTCAATCCCAGATGATGTGATGGATTCAATGGGATGAGATATGTTGGAAGGTGTGTCTTAAGGAATCCTGCATCATCCATCATGAGAAAAAAAACAAATGATTTTGAAGAACCATAATACAAGATTGAACCAACATGAAGAACTTTTATGGAGAATTTTACCCGGTACTTGCCTAGTTTTCAAGCAAAACTCATGTCAAATTGCGTGAGTAATGTAGTTTTCAAAACTAAACTTATTTTTGCCTTTATTGTTTTTTTTATTTTAGAATAATGGAGATGCAGAAAGGATGAACAAGATGTTTATGGAAAGAGAGAGGAGCATACTCAATGGTGTTGGGTTGGGATAGGAATTCTAGGAAGAGGTAGTGGACATTGCATCTTACCTGATAAATAAATCACCCTCATCAGTGTTGGATGAAATTGTAAATGTGGATGAACCTGAATAGATAAGATCTAGCTAGCAAAGGACATACACAATTTGCAGAAGAAATGAGAAAAGACGAAACGAGAGAGAGAGAGAGAGAATCAATAATTATATTAACTGGATGAATGAATGATAAATTATACATTATATACTTTGTACAACTCAAATAATGTTCATTGGAAGAGAAGCCAATGCACCATAGTTGTGGTCTATAGTGATTTGGACACACACTGACATTTACGAGAGTTAACTTCCACCTAGTGTGAGTTAACTAGCCTCTCAGTCTTTAGTTAACTGATTGAAACATAGTGAAGTGAGGGTAATGCGCTAGTCTGGTGATAATACCAAGGACAATGTGCATTAGTAGTGATGATCCCAATGTTTCATGGTGATGAAACCATTGTGGCATCAAGACTCCACTCAACTAATCTAACTAAAGTGTGAATCGAAGAGAATACTCTCCTAGAATGTATGAAAAGGAATATTCTCCATAAACTAAGGATACTGAATAATGAATAATAAACATAGGAAAAACCTTCGGAAAAATAAATCCTATGTTTGTGTGAATTATCTCCAACACCCCCCTTGAACATCACTATGGTGAAAATAAAGAATGGGTCCTGGCAAGGAGGCCATGTTAGGTACCCGAAAAAAAAGACACACTTAAATAAATGAGGAAAGAGGGAAAACCCCCCCATCAAGGTAAAATGTATCAAAAAATAACTAACAGTTGCTAGGGAACTGTATCCTTCACTCCAAGATGACTACATGGAGAATGGATCTTCTGATTAGTGAAGTTCTTGGTGAAGATGTTTGTAGTCTGTTCTACTAAAGGGAAAATTTGTAGGTCGATGATCCCCTCGTGTACTAAGTCCCCGATGTAGTGCATGTGGATCTTGATTTGATTTTTCCACCACCTATGAAATAGATCTTTGCATAAATTCAAAGTGCTATGGTTGTCACACCAAATGACAATTGATCAGTGAAACTGAATGCCCAACTCGGTGAGAAAATGTTGTAGCCACATAGCCTGAATGGTTATGTTAACTACCCCTCTGTACTCTTCCTCGACTGAAGAGAGAGAAATAGAATCCTTCTTATTTCTCGACCAATAGATGGGACCGGAACCTAGACTGAGTGAGTAACCAGATGTGGACTTGCGATCAATGTTGTCACTAGTCGAGTCAAAATCAGTGAGCTCAATGATTTCTGATCCATAGTTTTCTTCATAGTGAATCTGAAAGGTGATGGTGCCCTATACATATTGAAGGATACACTTTGCAACCCTCCAATGTAGCTCATGTATCTCTTCCATGAACTGGGAGACTACTCCAACTACATAGAAGAGGTATGTTCTGGAGTGTATGAGATACAACAAGCTCCCAAATATATGTTTGTATAGTTTTTTGTACACCAGTGGAGTTTCCACGCCATCCTCAAGTCTGACTTCTAATAGGAAAGGATTTGGGGTAGACTTGCATTCTGTCATGTGGAATCTCTCGAGGAGATCTCATGCATACTTGGCCTGAGAAAGTTTGATTCGTGATGCATCCTGACTAATCTCAAGACCAAGGAAGAAATGTAGTGGACCCATGTCTGTCATCAAGAATATTTCATGGAGAATCCTCTTGACTACAACAATCACTTAAGTCGAGCAATTAGTGATCAAAAAATCATCAACATACAGAACTAGGAGTAGAATTGAATCAGTCATCCTGATCATGTAAACGTTCAGGTCTGACTTACAACGTACAATTTTTTGTGACAATAGGTAGGATTCCGTATTGGAATACCATGCCCTTAGGGACTACATGAGGCCATAAATGGACTTCTTGAGTT
Source organism: Picea glauca (assembly GCA_000966675.3). Taxonomy (NCBI): domain Eukaryota; kingdom Viridiplantae; phylum Streptophyta; class Pinopsida; order Pinales; family Pinaceae; genus Picea; species Picea glauca. The sequence continues at coordinate 522,304 of JZKD02S2279521.1, forward strand.
GACAGACCAAAGATGAATCTTGCATGAAGTCCTGGGACTACTCCATATATATCTCTTGAGAGAGATATCCATGAATAAATGCATTCTTCACGTCCATCTGTTGGAATTCTGATCCCTTGAATTCCAGAATGGAAAGCTGCAAGTGTATGGAATCCATCTTCATTATTGTATCAAAGGTATCATTATAGTCAATGTCGTGCACCTAGTAAAATCCTTTGGTGACTAACCTAGCTTTGTATCTGCTAACCTATCCATCTATTGTGCTCTTGGTCTTGTAGACCTATCTGCACCTGAGAATTTTCCTTCCAAAAGGAAGGGGAACGAGATCCCAAGTCTGGTTCTCGTGGAGGGATTTATACTCTTCCTGCATTTCGAATTCCCAAAAGGGATTCCAAGAAGCCTCGCCATAGGACTGTGGATTTGAATACTGAACTAAGAAAATATGGTTGTATGACATTGGTTTAGTGGTGGTGAGTGCAAGAGGAGCCTCCTTGAAATCAAGTAAAGTTCTCCTGGTATCAGCTGGATCCAAAGCAATATCTCTTTCATCCTAAAGAGTAGTCTTGGCCCACTTGGGCCTCGACTCTAGCTCTGCATTTGCATATATGTTCATTGACTTTGCATATGAATGTACTTACTTTATATTTGAATCATCTTAATCCTCTAAATCAGAACTCTCATCAGAACAAGATTCGACATGTGCATGATCATCATCTATGATAGGTGGAAGAATAAAAGTGTCTGCATGCAGTTGTTGAGTTACATGCGAGATAATTTCCTCAAAGTGCACACTACACTCAATGATGATATGGTCCTTGGAGGGATCAATGAGTCTTCATACTTTAACACCATCAAAAATACACTCTATACTCTATGGATCAAGTGCCTTCCTCTTCTTAGAGGGAACCATGACGCATGCACAAGAACCAAATATATGAAAGTGGGTAACTTCCGGTTTGAGGCTGCTCCAAGCCTCGAAGGGGGTATTATCCTTGAAATATATATGGGGAGATATGTTTTGGATGTAGATTTCACAATTAAGTGCGTCATCCCATAATATTTGTGGAAGTGAATTTCCATGCAACATGCAAGATACCATCTCTTTCAGGGATCTATTTTTTTGCTCAACAACTCCGTTTTTCTATGAAGTATAAGGAATCATGTGCTACAATTGAATCTTGGCCTCAAGAAAAATATTTTGTATATAATGGTTGAAATAATCCCCCCCATTATATGTTCAAAGTACTTTTATACTCCTTCATGACTGTGTCTCAACAAAGTCCTTGAAATCTTTGATATGCTGAAAGATTTCAGATTTGTTCCTGAGAAAGAAAGTCCAAGTATGGTGTGAGAAATCATAAAAAAAAATGAGCACGTACCTTAATTTATTGATTGATGGATGTGTTAAATTTTAAGCTATTATTAGGTTTCTTTTCAATTCACTAGATAACCATAGCATATATAGGATCACTGAGAAATACACAGTCATAAGAGACACATCATTTATCCTGGGAAACCCTCATGGGGGAGAAAACCCAACAAACACTTCCTTAATATAGATAGCCAATACAATGCCAAGAGATAACTCAAACAATACAGAAAGTCCTCTCCCAAGAATGTGCCTCTCTCTCTCTTCCTTCTTCTCCAACTACAACTCCAAACTTGCACTCTAATGAACAAGTGAGTGAGTGAACAAATGAGGTGTTGGCCTCTCTTATTTATACAATCTGGCAGGCACTGAACTGAGGTGTCTTTTCACTGGCAGGGTCAACTTCTCATTCTGGTTGGTTAGAACCACCTTGAATTAATCTGAGGGTCGACTTCTTATTCTACCTATTGCAATTAGGGTTTGACCAATCTGCAAAAGGGGATTGTTTCATTTACAATGCTCGACATGATCAATCCAAAAAAGGGGATTTGGTCATTTACAATTCTCGACATGATCAATCCACAAAAGGGGATTGATCTAATGAATAATACATCAATAATAAATAGAATACTCTTTGCAATTACAATATTTCAACACTCCCCCTTAACAAGAAGGGTATTCTACAACAACATCAGGCGAGAGAGAGAGAGAGAGAAACAACATCAAAAACATCTTGGAACACTAACTGGCATATCTATAAATCATCGGAAGTTTTTCTCATCATCATCGTTCTTAGCATGGAGCTGGAGTAGCATCATCATCCTCATCAGCATGAGGCTGAAGTAACATCATCATCTTCTTTAGCATGAGGCTAAAGGAATATCATCGACATCTTTAGCATGAGGCTAAAGTAACATCATCATCTTCTTTAGCATGAGGCTAAAGTAATATCATCAACATCTTTAGCATGAGGATAAAGTAACATCATCATCTTATTTAGCATGAGGCTAAAGGAATATCATCAACATCTTTAGTATGAGGCTAAAGTAACATCATCATATTCAACATTAACGCTGAAATAACATCATCATCATCATCTTCAGCAAGAAGTTGAAGTGGCATCATAATTTCATCATCTTTAGCAAGAAGCTGAAGTGGCATCATCAACATCTGCATCAACATAGATTAGTATAACACTAATACATCATCATCATCAATACCAACAACAACACAACACAAAGTCTAGATCATGAATATCAACATCAGTACTCGGTTAATAGTCTTTAGAATGAGGCTGGCATCATAGCACGAGGCTGGCACATCATCATATCATGAGGCTGGCACACCATCGCAGCACAAGACTGGCACATCATCACAACATGTGGATATCATGGCATCATCACAAGGCTGGCATCACAGCACTAGGTTGGCACATCAACACAACACGAGGCTGGAATATCATCAGCATGAAGATGGAATCACAACAATTAATCTGGCACATCTACACAACACGAGACTGGAATATCATCAGCATGAGGCTGGCATAACAAGAATTTAGCTGGCACATCATCACAAAAATTAAGCTAGCACATCATAATTTTGTGGTACTCTGGAAGTCCCTAAGGAGCTGCCTAAGAATCATAAAATTCCCTAGGATATAAAATCCTAACGGAGATACCACATGATACTCTGATAGACCATCCTTACCGGACCTTCGATATATGCCCAGGAATCATAAGATTCCCTAGGATTATAAAAATCTTAACGGAGCTACCACTACTGATCAGGATACCATAGTATCATCACCACTACTCCCCCTTTCGAGGGAGGTCCTTTCGGACTATACCAAGCTTATCTCTAAAGTGATTAAACTTTACACAAGACAAAGGATTGATTAAAACATCTGTAACTTGTTCATCCGTTTCAACATATTGTAGTTTTATAGCTCCTCTCTGCAACATATCACGAACGAAGAGATACAAGATCTCTATGTGCTTCGACTCATCATGGAACACAAGGTTCTCCATCATATTTATACAACTCTGGTTATCACATAGGATCATGGTGGCTTCCATATCCAGATCAAATAGATCTGTCAACAAAATCTGAAGCCATACGAATTCACAACAGGCAGAACATGCAACAATGTATTCCGCTTCTGCTGTGCTCGCAACAATGCTGAATTTCTCCCTACTCTTCCATTAAGTCATGGATGACCTCATATTGAAACAACATTCTGAAGTGCTCTTTCTATCAAAAACACTTCCATCTCAATCTAAATCGGTGTAACCACTCAGTCTAAAGTCATGATCTCTAGTATAATAGAGACCAAAATCCAACGTACCCTTAATGTATCTCATCATATGTTTTGCAGCAATAATGTGAACATGTCTGGGTTCTACCAGATATTGAATAAAGGAAAAACATATATCTAGCTTGGTATTTGTCACATACATCACTAAACCAATCATTTGTTTGTACAAAGTAGCATAAACCAATTCTGATGAGGCATCTACCAGGAGATTCAACTTTGTTTTCATGGGTGTGTACATGGATTTGTATTTCAACATGTGAAACCTCTTCATTTTAACATCGTACTTCCCTTGGTTAAGGAAGATCTTCTCTGTGCTCTGCTAAACTTCAATACCTAAGAGATAATACATTTTAGTCTTCCATCAAACTCTGTAGCGATCTTCTTCTACAATCTTTGATGAGATTTTATTCATCTTGTCAAGGATACATCATCTACATATAGAAGTAACATCATTGACTCATTATTCATAACCTTGAGATAAAGGTTAGAATCAACTTTACTCTTGGTAAAGCCCAAGCTTCCCAGGAAACAATCAATTCTTCCATACCAAGTTCTAGGAGCTAGATTCAACACGTACAAAACTTCTGTCAACTAGCAGACATGCGTCTTTCTATCTTCAATATTCAAATAAAAGTTTCTCATTGTACCAATCTGGTACATTTTCTCAGTTGAAACTTAATATGCACAATCATGTGCTAGCTCTATGTGCTCTTTACAAATCACTATCTGTCTCATTGATTGAGAGTATGCCCTCTCCTCTTTCTGCACTTGTTCCTTTTGGAACTGGGACTTTGCACTTGCACCTGCTCTAAATTTGAGAATGATTTCTTCATCCTCACTGTGGCTGCTGAAATCTGTGAGTAAATCCTCTTATTTTATCATGAAAACAACTTCATTTGAAACTGAGAGTGGCTCAATAACTGATACTAAAGGTATATCTTCTTCTTTCATGGAGGTAACTCTATGTTTGATTGTAGTCATGTCTTCATGACCCAACTAATGTACTACACCAACTGCCACTCAATTTTAAATATGGGGATTGATCCCCTTGCGTCTCATACTATATATGAATCATGGTTGTTCTGGTTGTCTTCATAAATACTAGAACTATTTATTCAATTACTGGAGTAAGTGTCTTGTCCTAGTCTTCTCCCTCTTGCTGGGAGACTCCTATGGACACACATCAGGCTTTGTACATATGCAACATGCTTGATATGCTTAGATCAATCTTGGAAGTCAATACTAACTTCTCTTCTAGTCTCACGGAAGAATCCATATCCTAGTCTTTCTGACTGACTTCCTTCTCTGTTACTGAAACACGTGAATCTTCCCAGGATATTTCATATCTCCTAGAAGTTTCTGAAAATATGATCTAGTTTTCTCACGACATCTATCTCCCAGTCCTAGAAGTTGTCTCTTCATCTGGTCCTTTATGATATTAAGCTTATCCTTGATTTCTTCTGAGTCTATAAGGACTTCATCATCTCTTACAGGGTATAGTTGGTGTTGAATACCAAGTCTAAATATGAAAGACCGAGTCAGGCTTCAAACAAGTTCTGCTTCTTGTCAAGGTGGCTTCATTAACCTTTGAACAATTTTGTTTTGAGATCTTGTTCTAATGTTCGGTCATCTTTGGAGCCTTCTTCTCCTTACAATCAATCTTCATATGATATACTTTGAATCTCAAGAGATAGCTTCTTCTTCATCTTCTTTGGTACATGACTGTATATGGTCATGTACATAGTCTGCTTCATGTCTCATATAATATGTTTCCTTTAGCAACCTTCACTATAACTTCCTTAGGATTATCACCTATGACCTGAAACAAGGCCTACAAAACAACAATCAAGAATAATACTCCTTTGATAATAGTAGATAACAATAACATGAATAATCATCACAGTAGCTATTTTAGAGCTATCACTTGTGACCTGTCTAAGGCAGAGATCAAAAGTAATAAATATAGTACGAAATGAGGTCAACACTCTTATAGTGTTGTGATCAAACATTCCTCCATGGAAACTTGGAACTAACACAAGAGGTTTCTCCTAGAGGAGATGTTAGTTTTATCAGGAAAATGATTACATTCATCATTTATCTCAATATGCTCACATGCTACCAAGTATAATACTTTTCAAGGATTTCTATCTCAACTATAGTGTTTACTTGTAAAGGGATAGTCATCAACTTGTCATGTGCAACTTTGAATCTTTTCAACTTAATTAATCAAACCAGGAACTTGGAGCCTTGTCCTCAAGAATGAGTGTGTTGCTTTTCTTCCAAGTCTCCTTCACTCAAGATGATGAGTGCTTTATTCAACCTATCTTTTGTACTATGACAATATTCGCTCTTGAATGAAGTTTGGGTTAGATAATAAACTCTATGATATCTACTTTAATCCATCTAATATTTTGACCAAAGGTTAGTATGATGGTCATAGCTTCAACATGCAACATTGATCAAAATAATGTCATAACAAATAGATGCATATTAGAATAATCAAACCTGAGTTGCATTATTCTTATGAATGTGTTGGATCTTGAAATCCTTCTGGATCTATGGAAAGACATCCCTTCTCCTGCAAATACCCTTTAAATTTTAACCGTTTAAACATGTGTGAGTACATACCTCTAATGACATTTGCAGGTAGTGGCACCATCTAGTAGCAGCGGTAATGATCACCAACTCTTTAAAAAATTCAAGGGTGACTACAGCTGGTATTGCAGCTGATACTTCAACTAATACTGCAACTGCAATTGATACTACAACTGGTTCTGAGACTTCAACTACCACTGCAACTTAGGGTTTTATGAGGAAACCCTAATTTTTCAAACTTCAAATTTTGAAATTTTGATCTAGGGGATAGATGCTCTGAGTTGAGACGAGTAAGCTGGTGCAGTCATATTTATGAAAATCCAAATTTTTCCCCCTCAAAATTGATCAGCGGATTTCTGGACTGGTGCTTCTGGTTTTTTGGTACTTCTGGTACTCTGGAACTTCTGGTTTTTCGGTACTTCTAGTACTTTGTGAAAACTAGGGTTTCACTTTTCGGGAGATATGCCCACTAAAACGGTTCACTGAAGGTGCCAAAGAGTTCCTTGGGATAGGGCGCACTTTTCTGGATGACTTTGAGGCTGGAAATCTTCTTCAATAAAAAGATCTAATTTTCATATACGACAACAATGACATTTTTCTTCTTCTTGTGAAAGATTCTCTCTTCAGCTTAGCTCTGATACCATGTTAAGGTTTAAGCTATTATTAGGTTTCTTTTCAATTCACTATATAACCATAGCATAGATAGGATCACTAAGAAATACACAATCAAAAGACACACATCATTTATCCTGGGAAACCCTCATGGGGGAGAAAACCCAACAAAAACTTCCTTAATATAGATAGCCAATACAATGCCAAGAGATATCTCAAACAATACAGAAAGTCCTCTCCCAAAAATGTGCCTCTCTCTCTCTCTTCCTTCTTCTCCAACTGCAGCTCCAAACTTGTACTATGAGGAACACGTGAGTGAGTGAACAAATGAGGTGTTGGCCTCTCTTATTTATACAAACTAGCAGACCCTGAACTAAGGTGTCTTTTCACTGGCAGGGCCGACTTCTCATTTTGGGTGGTTAGAACCACCTTAAATTAATATGGAGGTCGAATTCTTATTCTTCCTATTATAATTAGGGTTTGACCAATCTGCAAAAGGGGATTTGGTCATTTACAATGCTCGACATGATCAATCCACAAAAGGGGATTGATCTAATGAATAATACATCAATAATAAATAGAATACTCTTTGCAGTTACAATATTTCAACAGGATGTGGAAAATGGACCATGATATCATTGTGAATCAGATCCAAAGTAGAGGAGGCCTTCTGAGTCTTTCCTTTGTCGAATTTCTCTTGAGCGTGTTTTCTAAGGACACATCCCTCACTAATTCCTTTGGAGAAGTGGATGTCAGGTAGACCTTCAACCATTCCTTTCTTGCTAAGTTGTTGCATGTTAAGAACCAAATATCAATATAGCATAGAAAAACCTCAGACAAAGTACTCAATGCCTTGAAAAAGAGATAATTTCATATAATAAGCCTCTTCGAGGGGGCAACCTCCTTTTACCCCACTTGAATGTTCAAGTACAAGATGATTCAAAATGAAAATGTCTCCTTGGTATATATAGGAGACTAGGAGGTATAAT